>CM077032.1:14198317-14360817 GCA_039090855.1 Macrothele yani | reverse complement strand
TACAAATCATGTGCGCCCGGCACGCCACCGAGAAGCACTATAAGAAGGTTGCACAAAAAAGGCGGGGTGTAAGTAGTGGAAGTTTGTTGTGCTGCCGGACCTGTGCGCGGGAGATGCCTCGTCGCAGAATACGGCAGTCATTCCAGCACGTTTCGGAGTTCGACAGAGGACGAATAGTGGCTTATCGCGACGGCGGTTTATCGTACCGAGAAATCGGCGCCCGTGTTGGAAGCGATCCAGCCACAGTGAGGCGAGTATGGAATCGGTGGGTGCAGGAGGGACGGACGGACCGACGTGAGCGATTACGGCAGCCGCGGCACACCACCGAACGAGAGGACCGAGGGCAGCATGTTATGCGGCGGGCATTGACGGCTCGCACCGCCACATCACGAACGTTAGCGCAGGAATTAGGGTGTGTTGCGCAACAACCTGTGACAGCACGTAGTGTTCGACGTCGTCTGCAAGAGCGGGGACTTGTCGCACGGCGCCCATTGCTCCGATTGCCATTGACGTTACACCACCGGCGAGTGCGGCGGCAATGGGCCGTTGAACGCCGCACCTGTACTACGGAATAGCACGCCATTGTTTTCTGCGACGAATCTCGGTTCTACCTGCAACACCACGATGGTCGGATCCGTGTGTGGCGGAACCGCGGTGAGAGACTGTATGACACCTGCATTACGCATCGCCATTCCGGTCCGTCGCCTGGCGTTATGGTTTGGGGCGCGATTGGATTTGACACCCGCTCCCCTCTGGTACGCATCGACGGTACACTCAACAGCCACCGCTACATCTCTGATGTTTTGGAGCCTGTAGACCTCCCTTACCTGCGGAACCTGCCAGCGGCCACGTTTTAACATGACAATGCGCGCCCGCATGTGGCACGCATCGTGCAACAATTCTTCACGGCCCACCAGGTTTTGATGCTGCCATGGCCCACCTGTTCTCCCGATATGTCGCCCATCGAACACGTCTAGTCGCTGAGCGGTAACCGAGGGGCCCGGAAAGCGCCAACCGCGGCTAAGCCTGATGAACTGTGGCTACGTGTGGAAGCAGCCTGGACCGACATATACCCCAAGATGACATCCAAAGCCTCTTTCGTTCGATGCCGCTGCGTGTAGGGGCCGTTATTGCCAGCCATGGGGGCCACACGAACTATTGATGTCTGCGTGTTCCGCAAGTCGCACGGGCCTGTAAGCTCAATCATTTTATCTTTGGATCTGTTGTTATGTGTCCAGTAAATCTGGCTTTGCTATCTCACGTCCTTCTTGGTGTTGCATTTTGGGTGGCCAGCAGTGTATTAATGGCAGGACCTTGTATTTCTTAATTGTTATTTTCCTAAGGTACAGTCCCAATTTCCTGTTCTCCTTAAAAATTTAAAATTAGAGAATGTCATTATGGATTCTCACATTTTTATTTCGCGAATTAAATCTGGTCAGCATTAAAATAAGAAGTGACGTTTAGAGGAAGAATTATTTCTAAAAACATTTGCTTCCTCCCTTTTTTATCACTTGAAATACATAAGACATCATAAAAAAAGTAGCATCCGCAAGGAATTCCCGAAAGTTTTTAATTTTAGAGAGAACACAGTTTAATTGAGTGTCTGCGAAATTTTTGAATTATTGAAATCAGCTCTTAGCAATGGAAATAGTTGGAAATGTGGTTATAACGAACAACTGTTACATCTTTCTCTCTCCCTTTTTTTTTCAGGTAGAAGGGCATGGTAATTTATTGCAGTGCTTTCGTTTATTTTTTTTTCACTTTCAAAGAATCCGTATCGCCAATTAATTACCAGGGAAACCAAATAAAAAACTATTTGTTCAAGTTGCTAAGGAAATAGGAAAGTGAAATTGCGGACGAAACCGAGGGACTATGTTAGAAACAGCTTTTCACATGAATAAATTTCTCTTGCGACAAGTTCTTTTACATGTCACCTCTGCGTGAGAAGCTTTGGCAACAAAAAAAAAAAAAAAAGGCAGCGAGAATGGATTATCCAATCGAAACGAAAACTGATATGTGCAATGTACACTTATTGACAAGAGTCACACGACACCCTTTCAAAAACAAATAAACGGATCTGCTGCTTTGTTGAGATGCGCGGTACAGCTACAAACGGTATAAAAGCAAGCCTGCAGCTGACCGCTATCATATCGCACTATGAGTTTGAGTAAAAATCTCGCGATAGAAGAGAACTGACTTTGAAAATGGAAAGATTGTTGGGAGTTATGTTAGTGGATTGTCCATAAAAAAACGAAAGGCGTTTAAACAAACCCAAGTCAACTGTTTTGGATGTATTGATTAAGTGGAAGACACTTGGCGTGTCTAAAGCAGCAAAACGTACTAGAAGATCAAATAAAATCAGTGATAGAGGACGTCGAAGCCTCAGGGGATTCGTTACAGCTAATCGACGGAATACTGCACAAGACCTCAGTGTACAGAAGAGTAATAATGCTGGAACCTCGGTATGTACACGTACCATTCGCAGAGAACTTCATTCCATGGGTTACCGTGGTCGTGCGGCTGCTCATAAGCCTTTCATCTCCACTCGGAATGCTACTCGTCGTTTAGCATGGTGTGAAGAACGTTAATCGTGGACCGTAGATCAATGGAAACGGGTCCTATGGATTGATGAATCCAGATACACGACCCATCAGTCTGATGGCTGTGTGTGGGTATGACGGCAGCCGGAGAACGCTATTTGCCATAGTGTACTGTTCCTATGATCAAGTTTGGAGATGGCAGTGTCCTAGTGTGGATGTGTTTTACGTGGTATGGTCCCGGCACATAAGTTATCGTGAACAAACCTGTTAACCATCACGTGTACCTTGATATTCTGGAAAATTATGCCCTACCAACTTTATGGAAACGAGCCGTGTTGGTACCAGAAGGATAATGCACCGAGCCATAAAGCAAGGTTTCAAAATCTCTTTATTATTATTCATCATAAGAAAACATAACAGGGAGACGTACAGCGTTGGGCGTCTCACTGGGAAATAATACAACCTGTTAAAACATGATGGTATATACACTGCAATGGCAATGGGGATGAATAACAAATGCTGCAAGCAAAAGCTTATTGCATAGAAATTGCAGGAGAAGTGACAGAGAGAAACACATCGTGTCACATGACATTGGCTGGGCATGATTTACAGGATAACACAGGCGAAACAATAGTACACAATTAGAAAAAGAACAGCACAAACTAAAGGTAAAACATTACATACATGAGATAAAAACACAGCGTGCACAATTGTGCAAGTTATTTAACGAGGGCACCAAAGCAACATAATACAGGCGGGATGAAGGTGATTAATTTTCACGAGTAAGCATGAAAATATACTGAGATGACATTAGCATTCACAATTTAACGGTAGCGTGGATTGCACGAAAAAAAATAATGCAGAAGGAACAGTAAGATCACAGAGCAAAACTAGGAATGCACACTGGGATGACAAGAGGAATTAATGCAAAATGAAAGCACTGTACGACGCAATAGATGTAACTGGTACATTAACAAGACATGATGAACCATATTATACACAGGGATGACCAAATAAAGTACACAATGTGAAGACACGATACAGCGCAAGAAATGTTACAAGTACAGTAAAAAGCACACGATAAAAACCATGAGTGCACTCAGGGGATGTTATGAGTATATGCATAAAGTGAAAGCACAGGACAAGCCATAGGTTCTGACAGATGACAGAATTTATCATAAATTTGTACGTGCACGATCAAAGCATTAACACGATGTGAAAGCACGAAAATAGTATGTACACAATGTGGAAGTATAGAACTGTACAAAAATCAAAAAGGTGCAATGAAAATGGCTAAACATTAAGAAGGTGTGTGAGTGCGGCAAATATAACAAATGAGAGATAGAGACGTACACCACATGACATCTCAAAGTAAAACACACTACAGGAACACGGTATAATACACTAGGTGCATAGACAGAAAGCACTTAAGGAGACCAGGGTACAGCCCCAAGTACATAAAAGTGACGGGAGGTCACGGAATCAGAGGGCACACTGATAGCAATGTAAATATGGTAAAGCATAGTATGATATGAAGAACAACAATTCAAATGACAAGATCACAATGATATGCACACTGAAAATGAGAAAACAAAAACTTGGGTACTACAGCACAGGCTGTAGCTCGATCACATGATATACATGGAGACGAGTCGTAGAGTGGAGGAGGGGCACCAGGGTGCCACGGAACTCAGCAAAGGAGGTGTAGAATGTCCTAGGGTACTGATAGGTGTAGCAGTCCAGAATCAATCGCAAACCATGGAGCGGCCGGCGCCCAGGTAACATAGAAGGTGGCTTCTCGACGACTGGAAGAAGCCGACTGGTACTCCAGGCGGAGTCGAGAAAGCAATCGATCTTAAAAATGGCACAAAAGTGCTGCGCTGGCCTGGTGTAAAGAGATTGGCGAGGAAACGCTGCGGAGTTGTTGAAGGTATACGTAAATAACGTGTTTAACCAGCACGAAAAGATAGGCACATACTGAAGGAAGAGGCGTAGGTGGATGAGCCCGCAGAAGAAGATGTATGTAGGCAGTGAACTGAAGATCTTGAGAACAAGAGCGACTGGCAATCCGGAAAGCCTGGTGGAGGAGAGGCATCAGGATGGGACAGTAAAGGTAGACGTGAGAAACGTCTGCCTCCTGTGCGCAGAAGGAGCAGAGAGGGGAGGAGAGAAGGGACATGCGTAAGAGAAAATACGGAACAGTTAGGCGATTATGCAAAAAGAGCCAGTGGGTATTAATTTCAAGAGGGGCGGATAAGGGTGAGCGGGCAGAGGCCCAGACAAGAGGAAGAGAAGCAGGGGGAACCTCGAGAATAGAAAGCGGTGAAGGGGTGGCAAGGTGCACTAGAAAACGATAGAGATTTAGAGGAGAGAGAGGAGAGAGGAAGAACCGAGTCTGAGAGTCGGAGGAAAAACGGCAGCGGAAGAGGGGCAGAAAAGACAGACGAGACCGGTGGGGAAGACAAGATCAGGGAAAAGCGAAAGAAGTGCAGTTAGCAGAGAGTCATAGACCAAATGGGCGGATGGGGACGAGAGAATAGCAGTGGGGAGGCCAGAGAAAGGGCGCCAGGATAGATCCGAGTTAGTGAAGTCTTGTACGGTTACTACACCTGCTCGGAGCCAAGAGGGGAATGAAAAGCAGGGGAGATGGGGGGATGAACAAGGGAGTTGAAGAAGAGGGGTTCAGAAAGAAGCTCTAGAGTTGAAGAGGGAGGAAGCGAATGAGGGGGAGAGAGCGAAGGTGAGTGAGGGCTTCAGAATATGCAGGTGGGAGTTTGGAGGGGGGGAAGGACAGCAATCCATGAGAACTAAAGAAAAGAAAGGGAAAATGTGGGTTACGCAAGGAGGGCAAGAACGTCACGTACCTGAACTGCGGAAGCCACTGGAGCCGTGAAAAGGTGAATGAAGTTGATCACTCGGCATGCTTTGTAGCACTGCGGACATCAGGTAGGTTAGCACCACCATAGGAGGGAGGAGCACAGAGCTTGTGGACGTTAATCCAATGATGACCCGCCCACATTACTCGAGTAAGGCAGCGTGTAACCTCCTGGAGACAAAAAAAGCTGGGTCGTAGATGCAATCCAATATTGCTTGCAGATGGACAGAAGGTATGTCCTGGTGAGATTTGCACGCTGGTAGTAGGACGTACAGAACTGCGCACGATACCAGAACGCAGCTGTGCGGAGGAGGCGAGGATGGAGTTCCGTGCGAGTTGCACTGGATGTAGCTTGTGGTGCGCCTAAGTGCACACCCAGGGAGAGTTGGGTGGTGGATGACCATGTGGCCCCCCATGGAGCATCCATGCGATTGGACCACGACCCGCACCACAATCCAGTGCTCTTAGATGTATTCAGTTCAGCTGCAGAACATGAAGCATATGCGGAGAACAAACGACGAAGCAGTTGGAACTGTGAGTCGCTACGAATGCAGACGGTAATGTCATCTGCATAGGCAGAGTAAATGACTGAGTGATGCCGTGAGCTGGCAACTGGTGGTGGAAGTTGTGCTAGGAGAGATGTTTGCAGAGAGCGTAGAAAGAGCTCGACGGCAATCGCAAACAGTTGACCAAAAAGCGGGCAGCCCTGACGAACTCCCCGCTTGAAGGGAACATGTGCTGTGAGAAAAGATGCCGTCTTGACATGGAAAACGGCGTCCCGGTAGAGGGAGAGAAGAACAGAGACAAATTGTGGAGGAAAGCCAAAGTGTAGCAGAGTTTTTGTTAAATAGGCGTGTGAGATATCATCGAAAGCGGAACGGAGGTCTAAGGAAAGGAGAGCAAGAGGTTCCGAATGAGTCTTGGCAAGATGAATGAGATCGCGAAGAAGTTGAACATTGGAGGAAAGAGAACGGCCAGGAACAGTATAGGTTTGAGAGTCAGCAAGGATGTTAGGAAGGACAGAGTTTAGTCAACGGGAAAGAAGCTTAGTGTAGAGTTTATAATCTTGATTGAGAAGAGAAATGGGGCGCCAATTTCCCAAGTCAAGAGGGTCACCCTTCTTGGGAAATAGGACCACATGTGCGTCCGTGAAACTCCTCGGGAGTGGGGAGCAGTTAAATGCAGCAGAAAAAGCGGAGAGGAGAAAAGGCCACAGAAGAGGCAAGAACGCACGATAAAAAGGAAAAGAGAGGCCGTCCGGACCCGGAGCGGCATGGGGGTTAAGGGAAGAGAAGGTGTCGGACACCTCTGTGGATGTGGGTGAGAGAGACAGGGTGTGAGCAAAATGAGACGGAACTTGAGGCAGGTTATTGAGAAGATGGGGGAGAGCAGAGGGAGAAGGGGGAGGAGTTTCACTGAACTTGGTGGTATAGAACTGACGAACGTGAGAGCAAATCACTGCCGAATGGGATGTGATTTCGGCAGAGGGGAGGCGAAGATGACGAAGCGACGTAGAAGACTTACGTGCAGATTCCATTGATGTTAGAAAATCATAGGTGCATTCCTCCGGATTGAGATGTTTAATACGCAGACGTAAAAGTGCTTGCTGCGCAAGAGGTTTCAGCAAAGCCTGGAGCTCCGCCTGATATGCTGGAAAAAGCGGATCTGATAACCCAATCAGTGCGAGCATCTGCCTGGCGTGATCGAGGCGCATCTGACTAGAAGTCGTCATGGTGAAGGAAAGTTGCTTGATATGTAAGAGGAGCTGATGCTTGACATGAAGCCAATACGTCGAGGTACAGGGTGCGAAATGCAACCCTGCGCGACGAGCAGCTAGGGAAAGAACGGACTGAGGCACAAAAGTCAGGATCAGTGAGGAGATTGGAGTCAAACGTCCACGGACGTACAGTCCGAGGAGTGACGCCGCAACAAACACTGTGAGGGTGACTGTGCAGTGGTCTGAGGAAGCAGTAGGTTGATGTCGCAACTCGGTAATAGACGCAAGCGGTGTGGAAAGGTAAAACCCGATCCAAGCGTGCAGTCGATGGAAGCTGACTCCCAGACGAGCACCTCGTGTGTGAGGTCTCTTGTGGGTGTATGCGCCTATAAGCATCGGTGAAGGAGAAATCAGCAACAAGGTCACGGAGTAGTGCGACGAGATCCGCCCGACGCTCTCGAGACGAAGGAGAGCGATCCAGTGCCGGGTCAAGAGTGCAATTGAAGTCTCCACCCAAGAGCACACGATCCGAAGGCGAGACTTTCGAGGGAGCTTGACGGAGTTTGGTGAACAAGATAGATAAATGAATAGAGGTGCACGGAATATACACATTAAAGATGTAAAATCGAGCTCCGCCAACTGTGAAGGAGACTTGCTGGAGTAAATCCCGTCATAAGTTCTGTACTGAGAGTGCAGTAAGGGTGGATCGGAACTGCTGATGTATTCCGATAGCAAGCCCACCATGAGATGAACAGCGAAATGCATGATGGAATACATAATCGCTAGCACGCCAGCGAGTAAACAGAGGGGAGGAATGGCAGTTTGTTTCTTGCAGTAGTAACAGATCGGCCCCGAGGGGCAGAGGTCTTCCATTACAAGAGCATTCGCTAGGGGGCTAGCAAACCCTCTGCAATTAAGGGTCGTGACCTTGAATGGACTGGTCAGTCGTTGATTGAAGGATTCGCGGAGCAACGTTCAGGAGTTGTTGTAATCGGTTTACGCAGCCAAGGGTCCATGAGTGGTGCAGGGGTCATCTACAAACCCACGAAGGTACTTAGCAATGCATCCGGCTTGCAGGAACAGCGCGGGAAGAATGTCTTCGCGCTCTCGGAGGTAGTCATACGTCGACTCCAGCTTCGTGGTGTGGGTGCAAAACTGATAGTAATCTCCAAGATTGAGAGGTTCTGAAGGAGCACCACATTTGGAGAGTTCACTTGAAAAGACCTCAAACGAAGGCGGAGGACCCATCATCATCAGTGTCCCTTTCAATTTCTGTTGGCGCAGGAGAGGAGAAAAATCTCCTAAAGATTTGGTAGCACGGAATGGTTGCCCATCCGCAGAGGAAGATTTCTTCTTCTTCTTCTTCTTCTTACGTCGGTTACCTGTACGAGTGCCAGAAATGCGTTTTCCAGGGAGCGACGATGTTTGGGAAGCAGAAGCAGAGTCAGAGGAGTTATCGGCCCCGCCGTCACACTCGGAGACACCAACAGTGAAGACTGGTGGGAAACAAGCGGCGAGGTCTCCCGATGTTGCCACGTGATCAGGAGTAATAGATGAGGCGAGCACTGGAAAGTGAAGGTGGGAGGTGAGGTCAGCATCAAAAGACGCTCGTTGACAAGAGGCTTTAGATATACTTTTTGTGTAACTCGGCCCAGGGGCAGTTGGCACACTAGAAGACGGTGCAGGTCGAGAACGAGATGTAGCAGGAGGCTGCTTAGAGGCGGTAGGCACTGTAGAAGCCGTGGGAGCTGGATACTTGTTGTTGGGGCATCGAGAACGCTGATGCCCAAGTTCTTTGCAATTTGCACAGTGTTCTGATGTCAGCATGTCAATTCTGTAGGAGAGCTGCCCCCATCGGACGTTTAGGATCCGTGGGAACTTACGGAGATGCTCCTCTGATGGAAAGATGAGTCGAACACTCCGGCGAAAACTACGAACATTCTTATTTGCAGGATCCTTGGGCGCAGCTGAATGTGTGATAACAGGACCAACAATTTTACCTCATTTACTAAGTGCAGTACATATCATTGCATCCGAGATTTCGGGGGGCATCGGATGCAAGGAGACCTGAACAGGGCGCCTGGCGATTGGTTCAGCTTCAAGGTGGAGGTCTCCCAGGTCAAGACCAAAGTTTAGAAGCGTGTCTGCATGCTCTTTGGATGTGAAATAAACAATAACCGTCCGCGGCCGGCGGGTGAGGTGAGTAATGGCTCCGGCTGGAAGAAAAGCAAGGAGAGTATCACAACAGACCTTTAACGGTGTATTAGGAAGAGCATCCAGGCACACTCCCAACTCGCGGGTGGAGTGAAGTCCACTTACCACTACTAGAGCTGATCAGCCATCTTAGGAAACGGCTCCCCAGACCATAATGCCTGCAGTGGGAGAGGTGTGGCACTCGATAGCGAGGTTGGGATTGTGCAGTTGACCGACGGACCTCCACACCTGTACACGATGATAATCTGTCCCCAAAACGAAGCGGAATTCTTAGCTAAGCGGCACACGTCGCCAGTCTGTGGTGTTCCACGTCGCTCTGGCTTAGCACCACTGCACACGGAGCCGCCTGTGGTAATGGTATCACGCGTAAAGGGGCGCTGGGATCTCAGATTCGCTTCCGCGAGGCGTCGGGAAACGGTTCTGTGCACACAGGCCTGTATAGTGGATTGGGTCCTCGTAGGATTCGTTCATGCCTGGTGCACGATCCGTCGATCCTCTCTACCAGTGGTCCACCTGGTCCGTCTGGAGCCGCTCCGCCGTTTGGCAGTGCCATCACGTGTTCACTGCTCCCAACACAGTGGGACGGTATGGTCAGAATGATCCACGTGGCCGGTTATACGTTGCAGCGACCACCCTGCGGTTTTCAGCCCGAAGATCAGGCCTCTCTGAAAGTCCGTAAGTTGCTTAAATTGACGTCTCTGGCTTCTACCCGGCATTATTTCACTCTGTACTCTTGCTTGCGTCAGCCGATGGTTTTCGCTTTCATAGGGCATCGACTACACGCTGGTTGATAAAGCTGCCGGCTTGTGCTTGCAGCACCACCACAGGGTGTGTGGTCATGCGCACTGGTACCAAACGTGGGCCATTTGCATACCAGCACGCACTCTAGCTATTTGCAAAGTTTCGCGGTTTTAGCATGTTTTTTTAGGTGTGCAAATTTCATTGTCCGTGTGTGTATTTGATGTTATGATTTAATTCCGCCTAGTATGTCCCGGAATGTGGCTCGGTGTGGTCCTGATTGATGTAAATGTGTTGTACATGTATAAATGTACAGGGGGTGAACAACGAAACTGAAACACATGGGTTTAGTACACTACAATTTATTAGTACTGTGTAGAGCCTCATTTTGGAGTCCAATACAGTTGCAATTCGTCGTGGGAATGACCGATACATGTCCTGTACAGTAGCGAGAGGGATTTGAAGCCATTCCTCTTGCGGAAAAGTGGCTAGTTCACGACTTGATGCTGGTGGAGGAAAGCGTTTCCTGACTCGCTCCTTCATAGCACCCCAGAGTGGCTCAATAATGTTCATATCGGGTGACTGTGCAGGCCACGACAGATGTTCAACTTGCTTTCACATTCAGTAAATCACTCTTCCACATGTTTGGCTCTGTGTATCGGTGCGTTATTATCCTGATACGCGGCACCACCGTCAATGTACAATGTTTGAATCATTGGGTGCACCTGGTCCTCAAGAAATGTCCGATAGCCTTGGCAGTGATGTTACCCTCGAGAACAATCAGCGGTCCGACAGACTGCCACGATATTGCGGCCCAAACCATCACCGATCCACCTCTGTGCTTCACTGAGGGAAATAAACAGTCCTGGTGGCAAGCCTGTGAGGGATGTCTCCGCAAGTAAATTCTCCCGATTGTGGGAAAGCCAGTGAAGTACGATTCATCGGAGAACAATATACATTTCACTATGTCCAACGTCCACGATTTGCGTTGCTGGCACCATAGCAACAGGCGTTTGGCATTTACACTGGTGATCTAGGGTTTGGTGATAGTAACAAGACCGTGAATGTTGAGCCGGGGAAGCTCCCGAGAGGAGGTTTGATAGAAACAGGTGGATCCCGATGCGTATTCAAATCTGCGGCGAGTTGGCCAGCTATGGTTTTGTTTTTTGCCTACCATTCGTGTTAGTCCCCGGACGTCCTTATCAGACAGTATCCTCTTACCCCGATAGTTACTCCTATTGGATGTGGTTCTTCCCTCTTGCTGGTATGCTGACATAATCTTGGATACCGTGGTTCGCGATACACCACAAATCAGAGCCCTTAACGGGCCGGGCGGGCCGGCCTGTAATTTAAGACTTACGGGCCGGGCCTACAATTTCGTAGGCGGGCTTGAACGGGCCAGCACTTGCATGTGTACCGTGTAGTCAGGTTGTTCATAAATTTAGGTCATTCTGTTTTTGAAGTCTCTGTTTTTCCCTTCCGGTGATCATATTTCTCGTTCCTCGCAATCATTCTTGTTTGTCAGCAATCTGGTGATCATATTTCTCGTTCCTCGCAATCATTCTTGTTTCTCAACAATCTGGTGATCATATTTCTTGTTTCTCGCAATCATTCTTGTTTCTCAACAATCTGGTGATCATATTTCTTGTTTCTCGCAATCATTCTTGTTTCTCAGCAATCTGGTGATCATATTTCTTGTTTCTCGCAATCATTCTTGTTTCTCAGCAATCTGGTGATTATATTTCTAGTTCCTCAGCAATCTGGTGATCATATTTCTTGTTTCTCGCAGTCATTCTTGTTTTTCAGCAATCTGGTGATCATATTTCTTGTTTCTCGCAATCATTTTTGTTTATCAGCAATCTGGTGATCATATTTCTTGTTTCACGCAATCATTCTTGTTTCTCAGCAATCTGGTAATCATATTTCTTGTTTCACGCAATCATTCTTGTTTCTCAGCAAGCTGGTGATCATATTTCTCGTTCCTCGCAATCATTCTTGTTTCTCAGCAATCTGGTGATCATATTTCTTTTTTCTCGGAATCATTCTTGTTTCTCAGCAATCTGTTGATCATATTTCTTGTTTCACGCAATCATTCTTGTCTCTCGGCAATGTGGTGATCATATTTCTTGTTTCTCGCAATCATTCTTGCTTTTCAGCAATCTGGTGATCATATTTCTTGTTTCTCGCAGTTATTCTTGTTTCTCAGCAATCTGGTGATCATATTTCTTGTTTCTCGCAATTATTCTTGTTTCTCAGCAATATGGTGATCATATTTCTTGTTTCTCGCAATCATTCTTGTTTCTCAGCAATTTAGTGATCATATTTTTCGTTCCTCGCATTCATTCTTGTTTCTCAGCAATCTGGTGATCATATTTCTTGTGTCCTAGCAATCTAGTGAATATATTTCTTGTATCTTAGCAATCTGATGATCATATTTCTTGTTTCTCAGCAATCTGGTGATCATATTTCTTGTTTCTCAGCAATCTGGTGATCGTATTTCTTGTTTCTCAGCAATCTGGTGATCATATTTCTTCTTTCTCGCAATCATTCTTGTTTCTCAGCAATCCAGTGGTCATATTTCTTGTTTCTCAGCAATTTGGTGATCATATTTCTTGTTTCCGGGCAATCTGGTGATCATATTTCTTGTTTCTCGCAATCATTCTTGTTTCTCAGCAATGTGGTGGTCATATTTCTTGTTTCTCGCAATCATTCTTGTTTATCAGCAATCTGGTGATCATATTTCTTGTTTCACGCAATCATTCTTGTTTCTCAGCAATCTGGTAATCATATTTCTTGTTTCACGCAATCATTCTTGTTTCTCAGTAAGCTGGTGTTCATATTTCTCGTTCCTCGCAATCATTCTTGTTTCTCAGCAATCTGGTGATCATATTTCTTGTTTCACGCAATCATTCTTGTCTCTCAGCAATGTGGTGATCATATTTCTTGTTTCTCGCAATCATTCTTGCTTTTCAGCAATCTGGTGATCATATTTCGTGTTTTCGCAATCAATTTTTTTCTCAGCAATCTGGTGATCATATTTCTTGTTTCTCAGCAATCTGGTGATCATATTTCTTGTTTCTCAGCAATCTGGTGATCATATTTCTTGTTTCTCAGCAATCTGGTGATCGTATTTCTTGTTTCTCAGCAATCTGGTGATCCTATTTCTTCTTTCTCGCAATCATTCTTGTTTCTCAGCAATCCGGTGGTCATATTTCTTGTTTCTCAGCAATTTGGCGATCATATTTCTTGTTTCTCAGCAATCTGGTGATCATATTTCTTGTCTCTCGGCAATGTTGTGATCATATTTCTTGTTTCTCGCAATCATTCTTGTTTCTCAGCAATCTGGGGATCATGTTTCTTGTTTCTCGCAATCATTCTTGTTTCTCAGCAATCTGGTAATCATATTTCTTGTTTCCCAGCAATCTGGTGATCATATGTCTTGTTTCGCAGCAATCTGGTGATCATATTTCTTGTATCTCAGAAATCTGGTGATCATATTTCTTGTTTCTCAGCAATCATTCTTGTTTCTCAGCAATCTGGGGATCATGTTTCTTGTTTCTCGCAATCATTCTTGTTTCTCAGCAATCTGGTGATCATATTTCTTGTTTCTCAGCAATCTGGTGGTCATATTTCTTGTTTCTCAGCAATCTGGTGATCATATTTCTTGTTTCTCGCAATCATTCTTGTTTCTCAGCAATCTGGTGATCCTATTTCTTGTTTCACGCAATCATTCTTGTTTGTCAGCAATCTGGTGATAATACTTCTTGTTTCTAGCAATCATTCTTGTTTGTCAGCAACTTGGTGATCATATTTCTTGTTTCTCGGAATCTCCCGCCTTGTGCTATTTTTATTTATTTATTTATTTATTTTGTGCGCATCTTTTCGTCTTTGATGTTTGGCAATCGCACTCCGCTTTGAATCCATATTCCATTTATTTCGGAAGTTTACACCAGAAAAAGTAACTTGCTCCGTACGATGATTTGCATTTATAGGAATCAGGAATCAATTGAAGCTTCAATATGAGCTAGTAAACTATTCTTAGGCTGTGTTTTTACAATTTTGATTTGCTACTTGCTTTGTTTTAAATATGGATGAATATTGGGTTGAGTAAATTAGAGGTTCGATGAGCAAAACAATCGGAAAATTGTGTTACATTTGGATTTTGGAAGTTATATCCTATACCTGAAGGCCAACAGAACGGAAATATATTCTGCGTACGAGAGTTTGTTCTGTTAACTATTAACTATTAAACATGCTATTGTTTGTGTAACTGAGCATCAGTTTATATCAAGTTCTGGGTAAAAGTGTCAAAGCAGACAGTACTTGACTCATATAAACAGTGATCTGACCCTACGAAGGGTTCGATTATGAAATGACGATAATTTACTTAACTTTACTGAATACTACACTGCTGGCCACCCAAAATGCAACACCAAGAAGGAAGCATCCGATTGGCCTGAAATTCGCATCATGCGTCGCCCACGAGAGGACATGCGAACGATTAGCATTGCAGGGCATATGCAAATCATGTGCGCCCGGCACGCCACCGAGAAGTACTGTAAGAAATGTGCACAGAAGGCGGGGTATAAGTAGTGACAGTGTGTTGTGCTGCCAGACCTGTGCGTGGCAAGCTTCCTGATGCCTCGTCGCAGAATACGGCAGTCATTCTAGCACGTTTCGGAGTTCGACAGAGGAAGAATACTGGCTTATCGCGACAGCGGTTTATCGTACCGAGACATTGGCGTCCGTGTGGGACGAGATCCAGCCACAGTGAGGCGAGTATGTATTTGGTGGGTGCAGGAGGAACGGACGGAACGACGTGAGCGATTGCCGCGGCCGCGGTACACGACTGAACGAAAGGACCTGCATGTTGTGCGGTATGTGTTGCGCAACAACTGGTGTCAGCACGTACCGTTCGACGTCGTATGCAGGAGCGGGGACATGTCGCACGGTGCCCGTTGCTCCGATTACCATTGACGCTACGCAACCAGCGGGTGAGGCGGCAGTGGGCCGTTGAATGCCGCACTTGGACAATGGATTGGCACAATATTGTCTTCTCCGACGAATCCCGCTTCTGCCTGCAACACCACGATGGTTGGATCCGCGTGTGGATGCACCACGGCGAGAGACTCTATGACGCCTGCATTATGCATCGCCATACCGGTCCGTCGCCTGGCGTTATGGTTTGGGGCGCAATTGGATATGACACCCGCAGCCCTCTGGTATGCATCGCCGGTACACTCAACAGCCACCGCACCATCTCCGACGTTTTGAAGCCTGTAGTCCTCCCTTACCTGCAGGACCTGCCAGCGGCCACGGTTCTACGGGACATTGCGCGCCCGCACGTCGCACGCATCGTGCAACAATTTTACACTGCCCACCAGGGGTCACTGCTGCCGTGGCTTGCCTGATCTCCCGATATGTCGCTCATCAAACAAGTCTGGTCGCTGATCGGTAAACGAGTGGCCCGGCAAGTACCACCCGCGGCTACGCCTGATGAATTGTGGCAACGTGTGGAAGCAGCCAGAATAGACATACCCCAAGCCCACATCCAAAGCCTCTTTCGTTCGATGCCGTGGCGTGTGGCGGCCGTTAATGCCAGCCATGGGGGCCACACGAACTATTGATGTCTACGTGTTCCATAAGTCGCACGGGCCTGTAATCACAATCGTTTCATCCCTGTATCTGTTATGTGTCCAGTAAACCTGGCTTTACTATCTCGTGTCCTTCTTGGTGTTGCATTTTGGGTGGCCAGCAGTGTATTTATTGCATTTTCCGTATTTTTGGTTACTGGTGGATTAGTTAACTTACTTATGTCCTGTTTTTACACGAGTTTCGAATTAGTCTAAAAAGTTACAGTACAAATACCGTCTGTTTTAAAGCAAGTGACAGTTACGCAAATAAAAACTATGTCGGACTTGAATGGCCGGGCTAGGCCGGGCCTGACATTTATTGGGTTGGACCGGGCCCGGCCGGGTCGGGCCTGACATAAATTGGGTAGCAACGGGTAGGGTCTGGGATTAACGTGGTGGGCTCGGGCCTAAAAATATTGCCTCTGCAGGTCTCTACCACAAATGCTTTCTTTCTTGAACACAGATGCAATGTCGAAGACGTGCACCAAAAATCTGGCCTCTTTGAAACTCGGATGTGTCTCCTATTATGTTGTGTGGATCGCACTTTTTGACGTCCAGCTGTGCTATTGCTCTTTTAATGGAACCTTCACACTACACTCTCGTTGATCGATTGCGAAATAGATGTCAGCTAGCCACCACATGTAGCGCGTGCAGCGGCGTGACACGTTGGGTGTGCTATTTGTGCTGGTGTTTCAGTTCGCTGACCATCCCTTGTATACTCTCGAATCAGTCGTTTTATTTCATACCCACAAAGATCTTGGCATGCGAAGAATGCATAATATAAATTATGTACCAAAATACCAGAGTACTCTATTGAGCGTTTTTGGCCCTTTGAGAAAGTCAGCGAAAAAAAAAATCACATCATCTGTGCATATAAATCAGCCGGCAACTGAGTTTCAAAAGCTCGCTTGCCGCCCCGGTGGCGCAGTGGTCTAAAGCGCTGGCCTCTGATTGTTCGTCCGTAAGGGGTCCGGGTTCGAATCCCGGTGAGGCATGGATGTTGTGTTTGTCTTACGGCACTGGCTCTCTCCTTCCCTGGAATCATTGGTTCTAAATTAGGGACGGGCGACTGCTTATAGCCCATTGAGTTGCTCATGGTGGTAGTTAAACCTCCAATTAAAAAAAAAAAAAAAAGCTCGCCTGACTCAATAAATCTTCACTCTCAATTTATTATCCGATTGCAAAATGAAATGACTCAGTCATGAAATTAGAAGAGACATCCGGCAGAAAAATAAGAAATGATTTTAAAATTTTGCCTATGACTCTAAGTTGTCGTAATCAACGCATTCCTGTGGAAGTATTAAAATTATCGTAAAAGTAATAATGATAACTGATATAAAGATAATGATCCAATTTATTGGTTTCAAGTAAGAACACACGAATTACAAGCTTTCCCCGTCAACGAACGGCTTCATCAAGCGGTTACGTAGAGAAAACAGAATCCGTCAGAAATAAAATTAATTTTCATAGAGAAACCAGAATCAAAATTAATTTTCATAAAGAAAACAGAATCCGTGAAAATTAATTAATTTTTAGAATCAAAATTCATTTTCATAGAAAAAACAGAATTAAAATTAATTTTCATAAAGAAAACATAATCAAAATTTTTATAGAATCAAAATTAATTTTCATAAAGAAAACATAATCAAAATTTTTATAGAATCAAAATTAATTTCCATAGAAAAACAGAATAAACTTTTTTATAGATTCAGAACTTATTTTCATAGAGAAAACAGAATCAACATTCATTTTCATAGATAAAACATAATCAAAATTAGTTTTCATAAAGAAAGCAGAATCAAAATATTTATGGAATCAAAATTAATTTCCATAGAGAAAACAGAATCAATTTTTTTATAGAATCAAAATTAATTTCCATAGAGAAAACAATAAAAGTTTTTATAGAATCAAAATTAATTTCCATAGAGAAAACGGAATCAAAATTTTTATAGAATCAAAATTAATTTCCATACAGAAAACAGAATCAAAATTAATTTCCATAGAGAAAACGGAATGAAATATTTTATAGAATCAAAATTAATTTCCATGCAGAAAACAGAATCAAAATTAATTTCCATAGAGAAAACAGAATCAAAATTAATTTCCATAGAGAAAACGGAATCAAATATTTTATAGAATCAAAATTAATTTCCATGCAGAAAACAGAATAAAAATTAATTTCCATAGAGAAAACAGAATCAAAATTGTTATAGAATCAAAATTAATTTTCATAGAGAAACAATAAATATTTGTATAGAATCAAAATTATTTTTCATAAAGCAAACAATCAAAATTTGTACAGAATCAAAATTAATTTCCACAGAGAAAACAGAATCAAAATTTTTATAGAATCAAAATTAATTTTGACTCATCACAAAAAAAAAAAAAAGAATCAAAATTAATTTTGATCCTGTTTTCTCCATTTAATCACCTGATGAAGCCGTCTGTTGACGGGGAAAGCTGCGGAGTATTGGCTGATCACAAAAAAATAATCAAAATTAATTTTGATTATGTTTTGTCTATTTAACCGCCTGATGAAGACCTCCGTTGATGGGGAAAGCTGCGGAGTTTTGACTGATCTGAAAAAAGGAATCAAAATTAATTTTGATACCGTTTTCTCTATGTAACCGCCTGATAAAGCCGTCCTTTAGCGGGGAAAGCTTGCTGAGTGAAATTCGTGTTTTCGTACTTAACACCAATAAATCGGATCATTATCTTTATAATTAGTTCCTGGTGCAATTCTATTTAGATAACTGATACGCTGCAAAAGTAGAAATTTAAATTATCCTCATTCGCAAGTAAAATATTTTATCATACGCACTTACTGAAACGTAAACCGATTTTATGGAATCTTTTTTTCAGCATTTAATGTGCTTTCTGTTAAACATAAAAAAATAATTTCCTCCTGCTTTTATGTTAAAAAATACGGAAAAACATTTTAAAGTGCTTTTGATATCAGGAATTCTTGTTTTGCTATTTATGACAGAGATCACAATGTGAAATGTTTGGAATAACTTTTTATAACACTGGAACGTTGAATTCTTTATGTCTCTTTAATTTTTGCAATTCCTCCATCGAAAGAATGAACTGCAAAGACTTCAAATAGAAAAAGATACCAACTGCAGAAAAAAAAGAACGCGAGCCAAACTAATACATATAATTTTCAGATGAAAATATGTTTGAAGAAAGCTGATGCGTTATGCTTAAGCTAAAGAAAAAAAACGAAAAAAAGTTTTTTTTTTTTTTTTTTATGGAGCGTGTTTCAGTATAGAACGCGAAAGCTAGTATCAAAAAAAAAAAAAAAAAAAAAAAAAAAAAGTAAAACACCTTTTGCTTTCCCTGTTCAACCTACGAACATCTGGATATAAATTTTCTTTATTTCAACAAGAATTTTCTTCTAACGCACAAAAAAGCCTACATTAGCATTACGAATTCCATGTTTCATGCTTCCTTTCCGAACTAAAGCAGTTATTTTTTGAAATGTATCTAGGAAAAGAAATAACTGACAAAAAGTCAAATAATTTTAACCGTTTCCATACAGCACCAAACATTTCAGATGTATATCAGTAATGTTACAATCTCTCATTTTCGTTACACTTTCAGACATATCTTACAATTAAGCTTCAGCAACATCTATTTTAGAACATAACTCTTTGTGCATTACGGTTACGTTAAAAATAGCATTCACCAACACTACTGTTTAATACACTGACGGGGAAAAAAATCCCAACACCACGAAAAAATAATTGTAGAGGAATGAAATGGCGGCAATACATTTGTATAGGTAACATATTTAATCGATTAGGGTTTCAAGATCACAGCTTAATGTAAGCGCGAGAAGAGCCATTTTAAATGTGAAATGCTGGTACATAAATAACCGGTGTAACCGCCAGAATGTTGAATGCAAGCCCGCAAACGTTCATGCATTGTGTCGTACAGGTGCAGGATGTCAGTTTGTGGGATGGAGTTCCATGCCTGTTGCACTTGGTCGGTCAATACAGGGACGGTTAATGCTGGTTGGGGGTGATGCTGGAGTTGTCGTCCAATGATGTCCCATACGTGCTCGATTGGAGAAATATCTGGTGATATAGCAGGTAACGGCAACATGTCCACTCTCTGTAGAGCATGTTGGGTTACAACAGCGGTATGCGGGCGAGCGTGCGTTATCCTGTTGGAAAACACCCCCTTGAATGCTTTTCATGAATGGCAGCACAACCGGTTGAATAACCAGACCGACGTACAACTGTGCCGTCAGGGTGCGTGGGATAATCACGAGAGTGCTCCTGCTGTCATAGGAAATTTCTCCCCCAGACCATAACTCCAGGTGTAGGTCCAGTGTGTCTCGGCCGCAGACAGGTTGGTTGCAGGCGCTCACCTGGCCTCCTTCTAACCAACGCACGGCCATCATTGGCACTTATGAAGAACCCGCTTTAATCAGAAAACACAACAGATCTCCACTCCGTCCTCCAATGAGCTCTAGCTTGACACCACTGACGTCGCAAGCGGCAGTGGTTTGGAGTAAGTGGAATGCACGCTACAGGGCGACTGACTCGAAGCTGTCCTTCAAGTAACCGATTTGTAACAGTTCGTTGTGTCACTGTGGTGGCAACTGCAGCTCGAATTGCTGCTGCAGACGCAGTACAATGCGCCACGGCCATACGCCGTACACGGCGGTCTTCCCTCTCAGTAGTGCCACGTGGCCGGCCGGAACCCGGTCTTCTTGAGGCAGTACCTTCCCTTGACCACCGCTGCCAACAATCATGCACAGTGGCTACATTCCTGCCAACTCGTTCTGCAATATTTCGGAACGAAAATTCACCTTCTCGTAGCCCTATTACACGACCTGGTTCAAACTCCGTGAGCTGTTGATAATGGCTTCTTCGTCTTCTTAAAGGCATTTTTGACTAACATCAACACACTACGTCGAATCTTAACGATAACTAACGCTCACGAACGTTACAGGGCGTATTTACAGCAAATCGGCTTTGCATATTCCGAGGGGCGCTACTAGCGCCACACGTATGCGCCGAGCGCGAAATTTGCATAGACGTCATCTTACAGATGTACTCTAACCGCCTACCAACTGTCGTTTATCTAACACAACCCCTTCTTGGTGTTGGCATTTTTTTTTCCGTCAGTGTAGTTTCCATTGCACATAATTGCTACCTTGATGTTACATTCCAACGATATTTAAGATTTTTGGTTCGGCAACTGCGTGGATGCGCATGCGCATTTATGCCATTTCACCGAAGCACTCTCTCAATCGTATTACAACGTCCTACTGGAATGTTTTTTTGTGATACTGTCGTAATCGAGTTAGCTAGGATTTAAAATTTCCTTTTTTTTTTTTGTGATTCAAGATCTTCTAAAAGTAAGTAATTGTTTTGATTATTATAATTTTTTAATTCTAAAATACATTTTATAAAATCTTTTTCATAGAATCAGATTGCCGGCTGCCACTGCCGGGAAGCTGGCTGACCATATTAGGCAAGCCATCATTTGCGGCACATGCTTGCAGGGCCGCTGAAGGGCCACTTGTGGCAGCTGCTGCCTGTGATGGATAATTGATGGCCCTGTTGTGGCGTATGACAACTGATGTGGGTGGCAACTGTTGGCCAGCTGCTGGCCTGAACCGCTGGCCCTTCTGTTGGCCGTTTTTATTGACGGTTCGGCAGCGGAAACGTAGTGCTGGGCCATTGCTGGCAGTGCTGGACCAACAAGACCGGTTTTGCTGGGCTTGAGAGGACGGATGACTGGCTGAGCGTATGAAACAATTTTGGCCTACCAAATCCATCCAATGGTTCAGGTATTGCTTCCTGCACGGCAGCCATCTATGAAGATAACGCCCCAATTCACAGAGCTCATAATGACCAATCGTGGTTTGAGGAACATGAGGACGAACACTCACATCTACCTTGGCCTACTCGTGTTGGACAATAGAGTAAGTTTCCGTTATCGTCCTCTTGCATCTCTCAAGTACCTGGAGCAGTTTCTGCATGAAGAATGGTGTAACATCCCACTAACCGCTATTTAGGATTTATACGCATACATTTCAATGAAGATTTTGAAGGTTTTGAATGCCAATGGTGTTCCCACACCCTATTATGTTGCTAAACCCTTCTTTTCGTAGATGTTCACATTTTTCGGTCAAACCCCTGTTATTAAAATTACAGAAAGTCCATAGAGGGGATTGTAGAAGCCGTGCACAAGTTTATGAGGGGTATAAAGGTTTTTAAGATGGTCGTAAAAGTGTTGAGAGTGATGAGCGTTCTGTATGGCCCGCAACCAACAAAAGTTTACGAGTGGTATTAACGTTTTAAATATGGCCGTGAAAGGGTTGAGAGTAAGGAAACGACCGGGGATGCCTGCAACCCATAAAAGTGTGAGTGGTGAAAACGTTTTAAAGATGGTCATGGGAGTGTTGAGAGTGATGAACGTTCTGGGATACCCGCAACCAACAAAAGTTTACGAGTGGTATTAACGTTTTAAATATGGCCGTGAAAGGGTTGAGAGTAAGGAACGACCGGGGATGCCTGCAACCCATAAAAGTGTGAGTGGTGAAAACGTTTTAATGATGGTCGTGAAAGTGTTGAGAGTAATGAACGTTCTGGGTGGCCAGACCAACAAAAGTTTATAAGTGGTATAAACGTTTTAATATGGTCGTGAAAGGGTTGAGAGTGATGAACGGTCTGGGAGACCTGCAACTAACAAAAGTTTATGAGTGGTATAAACGTTTTAAAGATGGTCGTGAAAGTGTTGAGAGTGATGAATGGTCTGGGAGACCTACAACTAACAAAAGTTTATGAGTGGTATAAACGTTTTAAGATGGTCATGAAAGGTTTCAAATTGATAAACGTTCTGGGTGGCCCGCAACCAACAAAAGTTTACAAGTGGTATAAACGTTTTAAGATGGTCCTGAAAGGGTTCAAAGTGATGAACGTTCTGGGTGGCCCGCAACCAACAAAAGTTTACAAGTGGTATAAACGTTTTAAGACGGTCGTGAAAGGGTTGTCAGTGATGAACGGTCTGGGAGGCCTGCAACCAATAAAAGTTTGAGTGGTGTAAACGTTTTAAAGATGGTTGTGAAAGTGTTGAGAGTGATGAACGGTCTGGGAGGCCCGCAACCTGCAAAAGTTTATTAGTGGTGTAAACGTTTTAAAGATGGACGTGAGAGTATTGAGAGTGATGAACTGTCTGGGATGCCTGCCACCAAGAAAAGTTAATGAGTGGTGTAAACGTTTTAAAGATAACCATGAGAGTGTTGAGAGTGATGAACGGTATAGGAGGCTTGCAACCCACAAAAGTTTGTGACTGGTATAAAAGTTTTAAAGATGGTCGTGAAAGGGTTGAGAGTGATGAACGGTCTGGGAGGACCTGCAACCAACAAAAGTTTATCAGTGGTAAATACGTTTTAAAGATGGTCGTAAAAGGGTTGAGAGTGATGAACGGTTTGGGAAGCCCGCTACCCACAAAAGTTTATGAGGGATGTAAACGTTTTAAAGATGGACGTGAGAGTATTGAGAGTGATGAACTGTCTGGGATGCGTGCAACCAAGAAAAGTTAATGAGTGGTGTAAACGTTTTAAAGATGGTCATGAGAGTGTTGAGAGTGATGAACGGTATAGGAGGCTTGCAACCCACAAAAGCTTGTGACTGGTATAAACGTTTTAAAGATGGTCGTGAAAGGGTTGAGGGTGATGAACGGTCTGGGAGGACCTGCAACCAACAAAAGTTTATCAGTGGTAAATACGTTTTAAAGATGGTCGTAAAAGGGTTTGAGAGTGATGAACGGTTTGGGAAGCCCGCTACCCACAAAAGTTTATGAGGGGTGTAAACGTTTTAAAGATGGACGTGAGAGTATTGAGAGTGATGAACTGTCTGGGATGCGTGCAACCAAGAAAAGTTAATGAGTGGTGTAAACGTTTTAAAGATGGTCATGAGAGTGTTGAGAGTGATGAACGGTATAGGAGGCTTGCAACCCACAAAAGCTTGTGACTGGTATAAACGTTTTAAAGATGGTCGTGAAAGGGTTGAGGGTGATGAACGGTCTGGGAGGACCTGCAACCAACAAAAGTTTATCAGTGGTAAATACGTTTTAAAGATGGTCGTAAAAGGGTTGAGAGTGATGAACGGTTTGGGAAGCCCGCTACCCACAAAAGTTTATGAGGGATGTAAACGTTTTAAAGATGGACGTGAGAGTATTGAGAGTGATGAACTGTCTGGGATGCGTGCAACCAAGAAAAGTTAATGAGTGGTGTAAACGTTTTAAAGATGGTCATGAGAGTGTTGAGAGTGATGAACGGTATAGGAGGCTTGCAACCCACAAAAGCTTGTGACTGGTATAAACGTTTTAAAGATGGTCGTGAAAGGGTTGAGGGTGATGAACGGTCTGGGAGGACCTGCAACCAACAAAAGTTTATCAGTGGTAAATACGTTTTAAAGATGGTCGTAAAAGGGTTGAGAGTGATGAACGGTTTGGGAAGCCCGCTACCCACAAAAGTTTATGAGGGGTGTAAACGTTTTAAAGATGGACGTGAGAGTATTGAGAGTGATGAACTGTCTGGGATGCGTGCAACCAAGAAAAGTTAATGAGTGGTGTAAACGTTTTAAAGATGGTCATGAGAGTGTTGAGAGTGATGAACGGTATAGGAGGCTTGCAACCCACAAAAGCTTGTGACTGGTATAAACGTTTTAAAGATGGTCGTGAAAGGGTTGAGGGTGATGAACGGTCTGGGAGGACCTGCAACCAACAAAAGTTTATCAGTGGTAAATACGTTTTAAAGATGGTCGTAAAAGGGTTGAGAGTGATGAACGGTTTGGGAAGCCTGCTACCCACAAAAGTTTATGAGTGGTGTAAACGTTTTAAAGATGGACGTGAGAGTATTGAGAGTGATGAACTGTCTGGGATGCGTGCAACCAAGAAAAGTTAAAGAGTGGTGTAAACGTTTTAAAGATGGTCATGAGAGTGTTGAGAGTGATGAACGGTATAGGAGGCTTGCAACCCACAAAAGCTTGTGACTGGTATAAACGTTTTAAAGATGGTCGTGAAAGGGTTGAGGGTGATGAACGGTCTGGGAGGACCTGAAACCAACAAAAGTTTATCAGTGGTAAATACGTTTTAAAGATGGTCGTAAAAGGGTTGAGAGTGATGAACTGTTTGGGAAGCCCGCTACCCACAAAAGTTTATGAGGGGTGTAAACGTTTTAAAGATGGACGTGAGAGTATTGAGAGTGATGAACTGTCTGGGATGCGTGCAACCAAGAAAAGTTAAAGAGTGGTGTAAACGTTTTAAAGATGGTCATGAGAGTGTTGAGAGTAATAAACGGTCTGGGAGGCCCTCAGCGCACAAAAGTTTACGAGTGGTATAAACGTTTTAAAGATCGTGATGAGAGTGTTGAGAGTGATGAACGTTCTGGGAGACCAGCAACCAACAAAAGTTTATGAGTGGTATAAACGTTTTAAAGATCGTGATAAGAGTGTTGAGAGTGATGAACGTTCTGGGAGACCAGCAACCAACAAAAGTTTATGAGTGGTATAAACGTTTTAAAGATCGTGATAAGAGTGTTGAGAGTGATGAACGTTCTGGGAGACCAGCAACCAACAAAAGTTTATGAGTGGTATAAATGTTTCAAAGATGTTCGTGAAAGAGTTGAGAGTGGTGAACGTTCTGGGAGACCAGCAACCAACAAAAGTTTATGAGTGGTATAAATGTTTCAAAGATGGTCGTGAAAGAGTTGAGAGTGGTGAACGATCTGAGGGGCCCGCATCGCACAAATGTTTGTGAGTGGTATAAACCTTTTAAAAATGGTCTTAAAAATGTTGAGAGTGATGAAGCCTGTAACCAATAAAAGTTTGAGTGGTATAAACGTTTTAAAGTTAGTCGTGAGAGTGTTGAGAGTGATGAACGGTCTGGGGTGTCTCGCAACCAACCAACTCTCACAGTTGTGTCGGAAGTTCGAAGAATCACTTTTCGTCGAATCATTTATTCACAGCCAAATTTGTGTTAAAATTGCGCTCAGCTCAGCAAAAACAGACCCTTGTTCCCGCTGCTAGTGACGTGCTTGAGTGCGTGGAAGACGACGAAAACTTTTTAAAAACTATCATAAGTTGTGATGAATTGTGGGTTTATGGGTACGACTGCGAAACTTGGACCCAGTCTTTACAGTGGAAAACCGAAAATCGCACAGACGCAAAAAATACCCGCAGAGACACAGGAATGTCAAGAAAATGGTGACCGTATAGTTAAATCCTGAGGGTATTGTGTATCATTAAGACACGCCATAAGACCAGACAAACAACAACGAGTGCTATTGCCAGGGTGCGAAAAGGGTCCGGGTTTGAATCCCGGTAAGGCATGGATGTGGTGTTTGTCTTACGGCACTGACTCTCTCCCTTCCCTGGAACCATTGACCCTAAATTAGGGACGGGAGACTGCTTATAACTCACTGAGTTGCTCATGGTGGTCGTTAAACCTCCAATATATATAAAAAAAAATAGTGGCAGGTTTTGCTGCATTTGAGGGACGCAGTTCGTCGCAAAATTCCAGCGTTCCATGATAATGCCGATTGGGAACTCCACCATGACAGCAAGCCTGCATATGCATCGCGACTTGTGCAGCAATTTATTACTAAGCACCGCATTTCACACGTCCGTTAGTCACTTTACTCACCAGACCTCGCACCCTTCGACTTCTTTCTGTTCCCATAAATAAAATGAGACTTGAAAGGATAAGCTTTCAAGATAATGAGGGGATACAACAAAGAGAATGCGATGAAGCAGCTGTTCACTATTTCAGAAGATGTCTTCGAAAAATTCTTCGAGGAGTTAAAACAGAGCTGGACTCAGTGTGTGGCTTCAGAAAGAGTCTACTTCGTACGTGACTCAGTTTCAAATCTGTAAATCTTGTACTTCTCGTTTTTAATAATTCCAGTCGGGATGCCTTTTTTTCACACACTCCTTGTATGGGCGAATCCACTTCTCAAATCAAATATCCGGATATGCTTTATCACACACAGAGTAAAAAACATTCTGAAATTAACGAGCGACTTTCCGTGATTCTTTTCGTAGATTAACGAATTATATTTTTGAGACGATCTTCTCGGTGAAATGACGGAAAATTATCTGAATTTCATGGATTTTTCGTATTACTGGATATTTCTGTGGCGCAGTGGTCTAAGAAATGGCTTCTGATCTTCGTCCGCAAGGGATCCGGGTTCGAATCCCGGTGAGGCATGGATGTCGTGTTTGCCTAACGGCACTGGTTCTCACCCTTCCCTGGAACCAGTGACCATAAATTAGGGTTTGGTGACTGCTTATAGCCCATTGAGTTGCTCACGGTGGTCGTTAAACCTTCAATAAGCGGCCCCTCTCCCACCGGTTGCGCAGTGGTCTAAGCGATGGCCTGTCATCATTCGTCCGAAAGGGGTCAGGGTCCGAATCCCGTTGAGGCATGGATGTCGTGTTTGTTTTAGGGCATTGGCTCTCTTCCTTCCTTGGAATCAGTGACCCTAAGTTATGGACGGGCGACTGCTTATAGCCCATTGAGTTACTCACGGTGGTCGTTAAACCTCCAATCAGCCGCCCAGGTTCTGCAGTGGTCTAAGCGATGGCATCTGATCATTCGTCCGAAAAGGGTCCGGGTTCGAATCCCGGCGAGGCATAGATGTCGTGTTTGTCTTACGGCACTGGCCCTCTACCTTCCCTGAAACCAGTGGCCCTAAATTAGAGACGGGGGACTGCTTATTGCTCATTCAGTTGCTCACGGTGATCGTTAAACCTTCAATCAGCCACCCCGGTGGCGCAGTGGTCTAAGAAATGGCCTCTGGTCATTAGTCCGAAAGGGGTGCGTGTTCGAGCCCCAGTGAGGTGTGGATATTGTGTTTGTCCTACGGCACTATCTCTCTCCCATCCCTGGAACCAGTGACCCTAAATTAGGGATAGGTGACTGCTTATAGACCATTGAGAGACTCAAGGTGGTCGTTAAACCTTCAATCAGCCGCCCCGGTGGCGCAGTGGTCTAAGAAATGGCCTCTGGTCATTAGTCCGAAAGGGGTGCGTGTTCGAGCCCCGGTGAGGTGTGGATGTTGAGTTTGTGTTACGGCAGTGGCTCTCTCCGTTTCCTGGAACTAGTGACCCTAAAATAGGGACGGGTGACTGCTTATAGCCCATTGAGTTGCTCACGGTGGTCGTTAAACCTTCAATAAGCCCCCTTTCTTCCGGTTGCGCACTGGTGTGAGCGATGGCCTCTGATCATTCGTCCGAAAGGGGTCCGGGCTCGGATCCCGGTGAGGCGTGGATGTTGTGTTTGTCTTACGGCACTGTCTCTCTCTCTTTCCTGGAACCAGTGGCCCTAAATTATGGACAGGTTGCTCACGGTGGTCGTTAAACCTCCAATAAAAAAAAAATTAAAAACAATACTGAATTTTCAGAAACCTTTCCGCAATTCCGTTCGTATAGTAACGGGAAAACTGCGTTCTTCTTTGTTTCGTTTCCACATGAAAACATTCGGGTAATAAAAGAGATTCGCGAGAATACCTGAAGTTTTGTTTAACTGTGGAATTTCAATCATCTGTCAGAGGAACTGATTTTGAAGTTCGGTATCCAGATCGGATATTGTAGATAGCATATCCAATGAATTTTGGTTATTGTGGCTCCGGATATTTCTTCTCATCTCCCCCATTTTGTGCACCAGCTATTATAAATTATGTTACCGTAATTTAAATTATTGTACAGGTAATTACATGATCTCTATGTATCAGCCTGCGGACCCCTTAAGACAAAAGCTACAGCCGATGAGTCGAAAGTTTTGCAATCTTATATATAAAACAGAAAACGTCTGTTTGTCTGAAGCAGCAAAAGCTCTCTAACTCCGAACTGTAGCATCGTGAAATTGGCAGAGCTTATTAATACTGGAATTTTTAAATCACCACAACCATTTTAAGACCTCTACGTTGTTCCGTTCGCGAGTTATGAATTAATTAATAAGCTAATCAATAAACTCAGCGTCGTTTGCTACGTCATCGTTATCTGAAAGCACGTAACTGCAATAATCGCCGCGGCACATCCACAGGTGTTTCTATTCTTTGAGAACTGTGCATAAAAAATGTAAAAAAAACTTTGCGAAATCTTAACGAAACGGGCTGAAATTTTATCAACACCATGAATCGGTAATAAGGGGAGTCCCTCAAAATTTCACCGGAATCCTGTCAAAACTTTTTAAAATAGGCATGTATTTTTTAGATTCATCGGTAAATAGAAATATATACGCAGACGAGGTTAATGAAATTTTGACGGCTAGTTTAAAAAGATTCAGGCGAAATTTGGAGGTCATGATCCTATTAACGATTTATGTTTATTAAAATTTCAGCCCGTTTCATAAAATATTCGCAAAGATACGTTTTTAACTTTCTTATCCCAGAGATTCGCCCCTCAAAGACGCCCGAAACTTAAAGCACGTGATGCATGTGATCGTCGATAGCAAATTGTTAACGAATTTTGTTCAGTCAGTGTTCTAATGCGGTGTCTCCTGAACGCGGGCAAAGCCTGGTAATAAAGCTAGTATTTGCATACACGCATGTGCTGCGGCGGGTATATCAAGTGTTTAAACTACTATACCGTGCAAATTAATTTGGGACAAGCTATTTTATTCTCAGACTTGTAATGTGATCGCCAGTTGATGTCGGAAACCCACGTAAACCGGTTTTATCAGCTGTGAGGTGGTGTGACTGTTAGAACTTGATAGTAAGAATGCGGTTTGACCGGTTTTAAACAGGAAATAGGCACTTCAGCTTCAGTTGTGAGCTTTCGTATGTGACAGGGTGATGTTAGTTTTTGCTCTCCGTGTTGCTTTCGTGTTATGAAAAATGGATATTTCCCCAAGGAAGCGTGCAAAAATAATTGCTCTGAAGGATCACACTTCTATGACAGTGAGAGATATCGCTCTGCAGTTGGTGTAGGCAAATCAAGTATATCAAGACTGTTTACGCGATACAATGCATCTAGATCATTGTCTCCAAAAAGGAAAGGTAAATGTGAAAGAAAACGAAAAACAACTCCACGAACCGATAAATATCTGATCAGAAATACTAAAATGAATCCAAAAAAAAAAAAAAAAAAAACAAGCACCGACCTTCAAAGAGATTTATTGGCTAGTGGTTGTGATGTTAGTGATTCAACTGTACGCCGTAGGATTCTGGAAGTTGGCCGGAAGGCAAGAAGACCAACCAAAAACAATGTCTGAATGCGAAAATGAAGATAAAACGTTTAGCATGGGCCAAAAATATAAATCATGGACTGCTGACGACTGGTAAAAAGGTAATTTTCAGTGATGAAACTCATTTATTTCTGCAGAGTTACCAAGCAAATGTCGTTAGACGAAGCAACTGCGAAACCCTTAAGACCTGAGCATGTCAAACAAACTGTAAACCACCACCTGAGACAGATGTTTTGGGGTTTTTTCACATCAAATGGCACTGGAAGCTTAGTTCCTGTTCAAGGTATGATGAATTCAGCCAAGTACGTAGAAATATTACAACGTAGGATTGTTCCGTTCTTGCAAACTTCTGACGAGACATTTCAATATGACTGGGCCCCATGTCATGATTGGTCAAAAATTGGTTATGCTGGAAAATCAAATTCATTTGTTTGATTGGCCTGGAAATTCACCAGACTTTAAATCCCATAGAAAACTTGTGGAATATTTTGAAGAGACGTTTAGGTAAAATGGACTGTACAACCAAAGAACGCATGATAACGAATGATATTAAAATGTGGTTATGAAGTCAAAAATATGTGCACTCAATTAGTGGAGTCAATGCCAAAACGAATTCAAGAGGTCATTTCTGCTAAAGGAGGACATACTTCATACTAATACAGGTATTTATCAGTGTATATAAAGGCATAGTTTTGGGAAAAAAGAGTGATTTTTTTACTTTGTCCCAATTGATTTGCACAGTTTAGTAGTTCAAGTCGCACACTGCAGTCAGTCGAAAAGGGTTATAAAGCGGCGGTTGTTGCTGTGAACAGCAAAGCACGTCGTCGTTCTGTCTGTTGTTGGAGCGCCTAAAAGATGAACAGCCACAACCGGCTAATTAGGGAACTTTTGCTTTACGAATTTGAACTCGGCCATTACGCTGCTCAAGCAACACGAAACATTTGTCATTCGAAAGGGGGAAGATTTCGTCGACACCAGCACCGCAACCAAATCGTTCAAGAAATTTCATTTAGGTGACAGAAACCTTACAATCAGCCAAGGTCAGGTAGGTAGGTCGCGAACCGATAATTCGCAGGCCATTCAGGCCAATCCGACAACCAGCACTAGGAGATTATCAGGTGAGCTGGGCATATCACAGACCACCGTGGTTCGTCACCTTTAGGACCTCGGTAAGGCGTACAGGAGTTGCCGCACTATCCCTCACGAACTGACGCCAACTGAAGCAAGCCATCGAGTGCGCAGGAAACTCGTAGAACACCTGCGCGATGTACGTTTCACCAAGAGAATTGTTACGTGCGTTCAAAAATGGGTCTATTTCCGTTAATCTAACACACAACGACAGTGGTTGAGCACATTATAGCCTTCTGAACCTGCTGTTAAACGGGTTAAAATCATGTAAATACGTGGCGTCAGTTGAATAAATAAATCCATCGCTCTTTCCATGTTAAACAACGCACATTTTTCGGTTGCTGTGCTTTGTTTTCATAAATATTAAAACAATTTTTCGGTTCCTGTGCGTTGCTTAACGTGGAAAGAGCGATGGGTTTATTTACTCAACTGACGCCACGTATTTGATGATTTTCACCTTGGATCTCGCCCTTTGGATTATTCCTATAATTATATATAGCCAGTTCCGTTAATGCCCACCAGATGGAGACGTCTCAGTAGCTGAGCCCATTTTACAGACTTATGATGTCAGATGCTGACTGAATAAAGAAAAAGACGCATAGCGCCGTGAATTGTTGGCCGCTGTGGTGTAAGGCTAACGCGCTCGGCTAGATATCGAGATATTCGGGATTCGTTTCCGCGACGGCGGCCGAATAACAATTTTTCGGTTGCTGTGCGTTGCTTAACGTGAAAAGAGCGATGGATTAGTTTATTCTGCTGCTGAACTTGGACGCTTCGAACACAAGGTGATGCTCTACGTCTGGTGGAACTTCGAGGGGATAATCCATTAAGAATTTGTTCCAGACGGTCGTATCATCAACGCCAGCCTCTACTGTGAACAGCTGGTGCGGATGTATGCCGGTTTGGAGGAGAAGTACCCGACACTGGTGAACAAAAATCGCGCTCTTCTACAGCAGGAACAACGCTCGCCCTCATACCTCTCGAACGACCCGGGCGAAACTCCAGAAACTTGAGTGCCTGGAACTAAAGCAATACCCAGCATATAGTCCGGACCTCGCCCTGTCGGATTATTACTTGTTCTGGTCCATGGCCCACTTCTTTCGCGGGCCGCACTTCAACAACTAGGAGGAGGTGGCAGCTATGGGGAAGGAGTTCTTCGCTTCGAAGAACAAGAACTGGAACCACCCCGGAGACAGATGGCTAAAGACGGTGCAACACGGTGGCATATGCCAGAAAAACTAAGCATGTGCAAGAAAAACTAGTACACCAGTCTAATACTTGGTAGGTCCCCCACGGGAGCGCAGGACTGCAGAAATACGACCGGGCATGGACTCCACTAGCTTCTGGAAATATGCTGTAGGCTGTGCACACCATACTTCCTGCAGAGCGTTCCACAATTCCGGGGTATTCCGAGGTCTCGGATTCCTGTGTTCGATAGCGCTTTGCATGGCATACCAAATGTGTTCTATCACGTTCAGATCTGGGGAATTGGGTGGGCATGGCAACACCCGAAACTCAGGTGAATACCCCTCTAACCATAATGTGGACACTTGTGTGCAGGTGTATTGTCCTGTTGGAACAGGCCCAACCCATGAGCATGAATGCAGGACATGAACGGGTGTACCTCGTCGGAAAGGATGCGCACATAGCGTTGGCCGGTCACAGACGTTTATAGATGTAACAGGGGTCCCAGTTAAGTCCAGCTAAACGCACTTCATAACATAACGGACCCCCCACCAGTTTCCTGCTGACAGTAGGGATCCATGGCTTCATGGGGTTTACGCCACACACGAATCCTTCCATCTGCCCCAAACAGTTGGAAACGCGACTAGTAAGACGAGGCTACTTGTTTCCAGGAATCAAGTGTCCAGTGGCGGTGTTGCCGTGTCCAGGCGAAGCGTATAGCTCTGTGTCGTGCACCCATCAAGGGGACTTGAGTTGGGCGTCGTCTCCCAAAGCCCATATCGTGCAGGGTACGTTGCACAGTCCGGACGCTGATACTTGTTGAGGCTCCAGCATTGAATTCCGATTATACCTGCGTGAGTGTTGCACGCCTATCGCGTGAAACGATTGTTGACAGCCGACGATGGTCACGTTCACCCAATGTCTTTTTAAGGCCACACTGATATCGTAGGTAGGAGTTTTTGCCGGAATTCTTGTAGTCACGGTACACATTTGCAATGTTCGTCCCTGAAAATCCGAACTTCGTTTCTACCTCCGAAATACTATGGCCCATCTCACGAGCGCCAACTATGACACCGCGTTGAAAATCGCTTAAATCGTTATTACTTGTCATTCTCATGCGAAAACAGCTCTGACAGCTGGCACGTGAATGAATGACCAGAGCAGTAGGTTTGTCATTTTCATGTAGGACTTCCGTCCACAGGGAGTAGAGTTTAGGTCCCAGCCACCTACAGCGAGATCGCCTTTTGGGTAGGACACAGAAACGGAAGGAATGAGAGCAAGTCTAGCGACTTTTGACACAACAGTTTGTAGTGAGATTAGAGTACAGTAGATGGCGCCACCGTACAAGTACGATATTGCACATAGATGGGTGAGAGAATTTCAGGGAGGACATAGGAAAGGATACCCATTTAACCAGTGGGTCCAGCCTGGGGGCCGTCACTTTACGTGCTCGTCCGATGCACGGCGGATATTCAGCGATTGTTAGTAAATCACACCATCTCTGAAAGATCAGCCCAGGCTAGAACCTGGGGACCCAGCATCGATAATCTGAAACACAGATTATCGATGCTGGGTCCCCTGACAGCTGGCACGGATGTCTATCGCTTTATATAAGCACTGGCGGACGAAACCGAGTACGCGCATAGGTCAGTGACGTTGCTGTGTATTTTGCGTAAGCTCGTCTGTACCAGTTTTTCTGGCACTTCAGTGTACTTTGAATGCTAGTCAGCTTTCGTCGTAAAGGCCCGTATGAAGACATCGATGTAAATATTGCAAAACTTTCGACTCACTCGCTGCATATAAGGGAAAACTTGAAACGGACATTTGTGAAATGAATGGAATCAGTGACTACGCAAAAACTATTAAAATACTGAAGTTAAAAAAAAAGGGGGACATTTAAAAACGGAAGTTTCGTTAAAAGTGGACACCTACCGACAACTTAGCTGCACGTTATTTTCGGAAATTTCCCGTGAATTCACAGCACGTATTTTTTGCAGTGTACTGTACTTATGTTTTATTTGTAGGGGAAAATAAGAAGACATGAAAACCGTGTGCATCAAGCTGGCCGGACTACATGTCGGAACATGAAAAAAAAATTGTCAGTATTTAGTGCTATATTAGTGCTAACTCCTGCTCGAAGTACAAAATTTATGCTTGTCCAGTAACCAAGTTATTGAAATTTTAATGTGGCCGGCCAGCTTGACGTCAAGTTGGCCAGCCACATATACATGCAATTTTTATCTCAGAAATTTTTCGATGTCAATATTTAGTGCTCGATTAGTTTTTGATGTCAATATTGAGTTTTAATGCGGCCGGCCAGCTTGGCATCAAGCTGGCCGGCCGCATTAAAATTTTAATAACTGGTTTTAATTTACAGCACTAATTTTCAAACTTGGCCAGTAGCAAGCACTAATACAGCACTAAATATTGACATTGAAAAATCTGCCAAATATTGATTTTAAGTGTATGTGGCCGCCCAGCTTGACACTAAGCTGGTAGCGGACGCCATTTTGAAATCGGAAATCGTAATTTCTAGCTGAAATTTGCAGCACTAATCACAAAATTTGGTGTGTGACTAGCACGAATATAGCACTAAATATTGACATTGAAAAATCCCTAAAATAATGATGTAATGCGCATGTGGCCGGCCAGCTTGACGTCAAGCTGGCCGGCCACATTAAAGTTTTTATAACTCAGTTTAATTTGCAGCACTAATTCTCAAACTTGGACAGTAGCCAGCATTAATCGAGCACTAAGTATTGACATCGAAAACTCTGCAAAATATTGATATTATGTATGTGTGGCCGGCCAGCTGAAATGATGATATTTTGCACCTGTGGCCGGCCAGCTTGACGTCAAGCTGGCCGGCCACATTAAAATTTTAATAACTCGGTTTAATTTACAGCACAGATTTTCAAACTTGGCTAGTAGTCAGCACTAATAGAGCACTAAATATTGACATCGAAAAATTCCTGAGATAAAAATTTTATGTATATGTGGCCCGGCCAACTTGACGTCAAGCTGGCCGGCCAGATTAAAATTTCAATAACTTGGTTACTGGACAAACACAAATTCTGCACTTCGAGCACGAATTAGCACTAATCTAGAACTAAATACCGACAATTTTTTTTTCATGTTCTGATATGTAGTCCGGCTAGCTTGACGCACTCTGAAAACCAAATGATTAGGAGCATATGCTGTTAGTAACACTTCCTTTGTTTCTTCTTTTTGTAATCTTCAGCGGGAGCACACTTTTCGCATATTATAAACGCTGTTTTGTTCTTTAATCTGATTCCAAACAGAAAAGAAATTCATTTTTACTAATGTGTTAAAAGCTACCGTGACTTTTAAGGAAATATTCAGCCACGTTGTTGCTGTCGACATGCTTTATTTAACAGAATCTGGTGTAGCAATTTCTGAAACAACTTTCTTGTCGGAGAGCCCATTATCGGTCCTAATTAATTACAACCACGGAAACAATAGAACGAGAAAAGGCATTTCAAAATAAGGGAAGAATAAAAAAAATATGAAAAGCAAGGAGAAGCACCCATCCATTGAAATAAATGGGAGCAGCTGAATGTAAATCAGCCTCCAGACATTGATTTTTTTGCACATCGTTGGACAAATGCGAGATATTATTAAAAGAAGAGGTCTGTAGTTCTCGGTTCTGCGTAATGTTTCCAGAAAAACTTTTTAGTTTTTCACTTTCCTTTTAACTCTAGGAAATTATATTTATTGCCTTCGAATGCGTTTCGTTGATTAAATTACATTCCCTTAAGTATTCGTATATTCTTCGAACAAATTATTGAGAAAAAGCAAATGATATTAATTTAAGCGGGGAGCCATGAAATAGTACAGTGAAATATCTCAATAACAGACACCTTGTGTCTACAATATTTGATCGCGCTTTGGTGGATTAACTTCAGAACGCTCGTACAGGGTGTTCAATAAATGACCTAACACTTAGTTTGTAGAAAAAGTCTTATAGACAAAAGATATAATTTAAACAAACAGTGTTTTTGGGCTCAAGAGATAATTAAGTGATGGCATTTTCAAAGTGTTTGCCTCCCGTTACCACAAGATGGCGCAGTCGAGCTTCAAAATTGTCTATTACTCGGACTAAAGTATCTCGAGTTACAGTAGAAGAAGCCTCAGTGAGACTATCTTTGAGCTCAGTCACAGCCAAATCTTTGATGTATTCCCAAAGAAATGATTTGCGTCGGGAGAATAAGGCCATTCCATAGCTCCAGGCTAATGATTAGGGTAGTTGATAGCAAGCACGTTGTGTCCAAAGTGGCTGCTTATGGTCTCAAAAACATCCAGAGTGCGATGTGGAGGTGCACCATCTTGCACAAATCAAAAACCATCGACCATTCCCATACGGCGAATTTCCGGGAGAAACTTGTTTTCCAGCACAGCTTTGTTTGTCTCAAATTTCCTAACCAGGTCCAGAACTGTTGAATTTGATGGACTTCGAACATTCTTGTAAGCTGTTGACCACTTTCTCAGTATTTCAGAAGGCCTTTTGTTTGTTTCATACCAGGTTTTCACAATAAAAACGCGTTGTTCGGTTGAATACACCATTTCTAACTTGCACTAAAACACAGTCAAACGAACACTGAATCAATTACCTATAAGCACTTGGTCGACGAAAAACTGATAGTGCTTACCTCTCGTGTGTATTTCAAAAGTTATTCCCAAACCAAGTGTTCGGTCATTTATTGAACACCCCGTACTCTGTAAACAATAAATGATGTGAATTCATGGCAAATTTCTGAAAAAACAAAAAGTACAGGTAGGTTCAGTTCTGATTGAGCCGTCAGTTTGGAACGCATGGCAACGATTTGCAGATCGGAGAGTTGAAATGAGCTAGTCGAGTTAGGTTTCAAAGCGTTTATTTAATTCTTTATAGCCAACATAGAGGCATGGATGTTGTGTTTATCTTACGGCACTGGCTCTCTCCCTACCCTGGAACCAGTGACCCTAAATTAGGGACGGGCGACTCCTTATAGCCCATTGAGTTGCTCACGGTGATCGTTAAACCTCCACAAAAAAAAATAGCCAATATAGGTATATGATATGAAAAGTAAATTAACCGTTCACAGGACAAAAAAAAAAAAAAAAAAAAAAAATTTTAGCCGCCCCGGTGGCCGCAGTGGTCTAAGGCGCTGGCCTATGATCATTCGTCCGTAAGGGGTCCGGGTTCGAATCCCGGTCAGGCATGGATGTGGTGTTTGTCTTACGGCACTGGCTCTCTCCCTTCCCTGGAACCAGTGACCCTAAATTAGGGACGGGCGACTGCTTATAGCCCATTGAGTTGCTCACGGTGATCGTTAAACCTCCAATCACAAAAAAAAATAGCCAATTATTTTAGTTTAAACCACTGCGATATGTTCCTTTTTTTTTGATTAACCGTTTAACGACCACCGTGAGCAAAAAAAAAAAAAAAAAAAAAAAAATCCGCGTACCTAATTTAGAGCCGCCCCGGGAAGGCGCAGTGGTCTAAGGCGCTGGCCACATGATCATTCGTCCGTAAGGGGTCCGGGTTCGAATCCCGGTCAGGCATGGATGTGGTGTTTGTCTTACGGCACTGGCTCTCTCCCTTCCCTGGAACCAGTGACCCTAAATTAGGGACGGGCGTTTGCACTGCTTATCCAGATAAACCGCATTGAGTTGCTCACGGTGGTCGTTAAACCTCCAATCAAAAAAAAAAAAAAAAATATTATTTTAGTTCAAACCACAGCGAAATGTTCTTCCTGAATTTGAATAGATCTCGTCGAGAGCTTTAACCCTTTAACGACCATAGCGCTCAAAACGCCCGTGCACAGAAACGACCACAGTTGCCCGAAACGCATCGCTAAAGTGAGTCAGATTTCCGACCTTTACCTGTTCTTTCAATTTACAAAACCTGTGAGGGATCATGAGGGGTCACATTTAGTCATCATTATTTTTACTAAATGAAGAAGGTAGCCAACAGACAGTTTTGGGGCGTTAGTATTTAGAGTGATAAGAATTTTTAAGGTCAAGGTCTTTAAAGGGTTAAACCAATACCACGTGTATTCCATCCAACTGAAGCTGGCAGTCGGCGAAATTGAACTCTCCCACATTTAGGGGTGGTAGCAGCAAGGAGGTTAGAAAAAGAGGAGCTGGCAACAGCCCCTCTCCCTGTGCTTCTGGCGTGACGTCACTTTTCATCAGCTGACAACGCCAATGCGCCCAACCTAAGAATCTCCTGTATATCTCTATGGGGAAATCGAACGGGGTTTTCGGACCCTTACTCTACCCATACAGGCTTGAAAAAAACTGAAGCTGAAATATTCATTCCCATAATAAAAAATTTCAAAGAAAAAAACAAGAAAATATGTGTTGGTATTTCTTTAAAAAATTGAACAAAATAATGATTTTTTGTGCGGAAGTGTATAGTGCGCATGGTTACTTACTGCCCATGTGCAAGTAACCGTGTTTAAAATATAACCAAAAGCCTAATTTTAAGAAATAAGAAGTCCGAAATATTCCTTCTTTCCATCCTTGGTATGCATGCGCTAAGCAAAACTGCTTAAGCCCCAGGAAGTGACGTCACGTTGCCGAACTCTCGCAGCGCAGACTCCCACCACCTCAGAGAGAGGTCAGAAACAGCTGATCTGTTTTGGCTTCACTCAAAACGCGTCCTTTCACCTCCTCTTCTTCTAACCTCCTTGGTTTGCATGCGCTAAGCAAAACTGCTTAAGCCACCGGAAGTGACGTCACGTTCCCGAACTCTCGCAGCGCAGACTCCCACCACCTCAGAGAGAGGACAGAAACAGCTGATCTGTTTTGGCTTCACTCAAAACAGGTCCCTTCACCTCCTCTTCTTCTAACCTCCTTGGTTTGCATGCGCTAAGCAAAACTGCTTAAGCCACCGGAAATGACGTCACGTTCCCGAACTCTACGCAGCACAGACTCTGATCATTCGTCCGAAGGGGTCCGGGTTCGAATCCCGGTGAGTCATGGATGTTGTGTTTGTCTTACGGCACTGGCTCTCTCCCTTCCCTGGAACCAGTGACCCTAAATTAGGGACGGGCGACTGCTTATAGCCCATTGAGTTGCTCACGGTGGTCGCTAAACCTCCAATTAAAAAAAAAACAAAAAACTGCTTAAGCCACAGGAAATGACGTCACGTTCCCGAACTCTCGCAGCGCAGACTCCCACCACCTCAGAGAGAGGACAGAAACAGCTGATCTGTTTTGGCTTCACTCAAAACGGGTCCCTTCACCTCCTCTTCTTCTAACCTCTTTGGTTTGCATGCGCTAAGCAAAACTGCTTAAGCCACAGGAAGTGACGTCACTTTCCCGAACTCTCGCAGCGCAGACTCCCACCACCTCAGAGAGAGAACAGAAGTAGCTGATCTGTTTTGGCTTCACTCAAAACGGGTCCTTTTACCTCCTCTTCTTCTAACCTCCTTGGGTAGCAGGCGTGATAGTAGTGGGGATATGCAAGTCTCCCCCACCCCACCCCACCCAGTTTGTTCGAAGGTCATTTGCTTTAAGGCATTGCTCCTATCAGAGGGTGTGGGGGCGAGAAAGAAGTGTTACTGCCAGCAGGTTCCATTGTAACAATCATTTTCCAAAAACTCAGCTGACCACACAGAGAGCGATAAATTAGGTTCCCGATCATCTGTTGTGTGTTTCTTCTCCGTTCTGGTAATAGGGGAAAACCTTTTGTCTGTACCAGGAGGGCTGGATCAGAGGCTTCGGACACGCGGATCCCTACCAACGCGAGCGTGTGACGTCAGTATGTTTTTTTTTTTTTTTTATTGGAGGTTTAACGACCACCGTGAGCAACTCAATTGGCTATAAGCAGTCGCCCGTTCCTAATTTAGGGTCACTGGTTCCAGAGAAGGGAGAGAGCCAGTGCCGTGAGACAAATACAACATCCATGCCTGACCGGGATTCGAACCCGCACCCCTCACGGACGAATGATCAGAGGCCAGCGCCTTAGACCACTGCGCCACCGGGGCGGCGTCAGTATGTTGGAACGGAGCTGACAGCTGGATGGCTGTAGTGAGGGAATGAAAGCTAACGAGCATTTCAGTGGCTCTTGCAAAGAAATATAACAAATGATTCATTCTAGGTATTTAACAAACCTAAATAAAAAGTAAGAGAAAAGACTTGAGTATCTGTTAAAGACAGATGAAAATGTTCGTTATACACACATAATACGTTTAAATTTTCAGGTCATAAGTTTTCTTGTCAACATCTTGCACCATCCAGAAGACGTCTGCATTAAAATATATTTGATCTGCGAGATTACGCAAATAGATTAATTGAAGTAAAAAAGTATTTTTTTTTCACGTTTCCTTCTCTGTTTAATTTCTTAAATTTCGAACAGCAATAATAAAATCGCAAATTTTTTCGTATGCTTTTCTTTTCGTTTTTCCTTAAACTTTATTTGCAGTGTTTTTGTAGTGAGTCTTCGATATCTTTCAAAACCAGTATTTTTTTTTTTTTCACGTAAATCTGCTAATGTACTACATTCAAATTACGAACTTTTAATGCGCGAAATTTTAAAAGAACCAGAAAGGTGCAATGCCCTTATTTCTTTGTATACCACTGTTAAAAATCTATGAATTAGTGAATATATATTTTTGTATAGTTTTTTCACTTTGGTTGAACATGATTGCTATATATGCACTTATATATTAAATGGTCAGTACACTTTTAATACGCGCTTCCATTTCTAAGTTTTTTATTCTTTAAATCAATAATTTTCAGCTTTGTTTTCAGAACTCTATTTTCCTGCAATAGTCGCCCCCCCCCCCACCGTACAATAGTCGCTGTCGTCTTCCGTCAGCTTTCATTTTTAACGTTTTGGTTTCTCCCGAATTTTAAAATTTCAATTTATTTTTAAGGGATGCAACATTTTCAAGTAGCAATCTATTTTTCTCAGTTATTTTGATACAGGTAGAACAACTGGTATCCCCTGATGTTTAATCAACTTCATAACAGAGATCCTGCGTTTCTTTCACACAAATCTTTTTCACACTTAAAATATCCATCCGATCGAAAGCACTTTTTAAAATATCTCGCTTGTGCTTTCTGTTACTTCGTGGAGTGACACAGTGTCCGTTTTGTTGACAGTTCGGCATATTCAGAACAGGCACCGCGTTTAGTTTCAGTATTTTTTTCTCCGGTCGTCCAAGTAAGCGATTTTTTAAATCATCTTCGTAATCGGAAGAATGAAAATGTTCACTACAAATTCTAGTTTTCGCTACATTCGTAGAGTCTGACCTATAGCGCTTGTTCAGCCATTCCTTCACCAAGGCTGGATTTTTCAAAGGAAATGCATGGTGCACAATTTACTGACCTTAGGTTTTTTCGTAATGGTTCTTACAAGTAGCCACAGCACAATTCGACATTGTTATCAGTATTTCAAGGTAAACTAACTGAACGATTTCTCAAAAAGCAAGTTCTAAGAGAAGAGCTGAATACTTATCCACAAAAAAAAGCAAAGGAAAGAATGTAGCGAAGTAGGAAGACCCTTCACAGCAGCTTCATGGTTCCAACGTTCCAACCGGAGTTCAAGCCTTGGTTGCAACACAGTGACGTCAGAAACAGGTCACCTGTCACCTCTGACGGGATCCGTGGCGGCAAAGTTTCTTCAAAGGAATGACCCAGCCCTAGTATTCTAACAGCCCTGGTCTATACCCTCACCTCACCCTATCCCACAAACGACTACTTAGAGCAATTTAACACCTTGTCATTCAAGTGAGTTCAACAGGGAACGAGGTACATTATCAGATCAGATCAGATCATATGTAGAGGATTTTAGGAAGGGAGTGTCTGACCCCAGGTCTTAAACAACCCTTAGAAATAGGAAGCTACGAGATTTGGGCTAGAGTGCCCGATAGGAAAGTGACACGGAAGCGAGGTAGAAAGGGGAAGAAAGACGCCCTTATTTATTACCTTGGGGCCAGTACCCGGAGTCTGACGGCTTAACGTGCCCAACCGACGCACGGCGGATATTTAGTGGTTCGAGCGTTTGTACCTGCCTGGGATCGAACCCGAGGTCTTCTCCGTGACAGTCATGAACGTTGACCACTAGGCCACCCTCGGCTCATGAGGTACATTACCATGCCTCCTACCACCCCTAAATGTGGGAGAGTTCAATTTCGCCGACTGCCAGGTTCGGATGAATGGAGTATACAGCCGTGTCGCGTTCACGGTTGCCGAGGTAGACCGAGTCAAACGCGGTAACACCCCCAGAAATATAGCATCATCTCCCCCGTGCACAGGGAGCTAGGGGAGCGTCGCGCGCAGAGATATATTGCGCAGTACGTGAATTGGACTGCATGTGTGTTTACGAATATGCTAACATGATTAGTGCGTATTTTTAACGCTGCAATGATTTCAATTAGGACCTATTTTTGTCATAGGCTGTCACCCGTAAAGGCCCCCGCACTCCACACACACACACACTGACTTTTACCGTCGCGCGGATTACGGTTGACCTCCTGCACTCCCTAGAGAGACCTCATTTCATTTATTGATCTTGCTGTTACATATTAAAATTAATAATTCTCAATGGTTAATCATAAACATAAAAATAATAGCTAGGAAGATCAAGGGAAGGGCCTCGAGGAGACTTGACCAGATTTGATCTCCCTAGGTTTAAGGTGGACGTCAAGTAATTTTGCTTCGTATACTTAAAATGGAAAAAACTTCTGTACACATTTTCTTCACAATTAATGCGTTCCCGAGGATGAAAATTTGAACATCGATTAAAATAGCTTCATATTATAACTTGGAATACTTAATATTTTCTGAAACATAACTATAATTACATTAAAAATCAATAATGTTTCCTTTGGTGGTGTTGAAACCAGAAAAAAATGGCGCGACCTGTACTTTGATGACGTCATTAGACAAACAATGGTTGGATTGCGTAATTATGGTTACGTTTTAGAAAATATTTAGTATTCCAATTTATAATATGAAATTATTTTAACCGATGTTCAAATTTTCATCCTTGGGAACGCAGTAATTGTGAAGAAAATGTGTACAGAAAGTTTTCCATTGGAAGTATAGGAAGCAAAATTACTTGACGTCCATTTTAAGTCAAGACAAGAACATTGATATAACAGCAACAGAGTCAAAACAAGTTATTAAAATCATGCAATGCATTTATTATGATACGCTTTCCCACTTACCATAAATCATTACTCAAGTTATGAGGATAATGGCTGAAGAATAAATCTCGCACCTATGACCCGACCTTTGACCCCATTTCGATGATATTCAACAGAACTGGTAAAGTATACTTCCCGAACAACATGAAATGTTTTCTCTCAATTGAAGCATTTTTACGAAAGTTATAACGCATAAGGGCAATGGAGTGGATCCCGATCCTATGTCCTGACCTTTGACCCCATTTCATCCATTTTCAATAGGTTTCGTGCCCAGGTGGTCCTCTACGACATACTAAAATTTCATCGAAATCGAACCATATTTACTCAAGTTATGACGCACAAGGAAAATGGAATGCATCCCGCTCATATGTTCTGAACTTTGACCCCACTTCACCATTTTCAATCGGGTTTGTTCCAAGGTGGTCCCCTACCACATACTAAAATTTCGTCGAAATCGAACCACATTTACGCAGGTTATGACGCAGAAGGGCAATGGAATGCATCCCGCTCCTATGTCGTGACCTTTGACCCCACTTTACCCATTTTGAAAAGGGTTCGTTCCCAGTTGGTCCCCTACCACATACTAAAATTTCATCGAAATCGAACTATTTTTACGTGAGTTATCGTGCGGACAGACGGACAAAGCTGGAGCATTTACGTTTTTTTAGTTCAACACAATTTTATTAACGAGGTTGGGTTCAGGAGGCGAACATGGGCGTCCTGATACATATATTGTACGGTAAAATATACAAACTCTAAAATTCTATGTACATTATATACAGCACGATGTATTGATTCACAAAGGAGCCTCGTGGTAAGGGATGCAGATATTTTGCACAAGAACAATAAAAGAGACTGTCGGAACATTTCGTCTCGGAGCATAAGTATATTATAGTGCTGACAAATAACAGAACGGGAATATTATAATGAAGCACTGTGCAAAAGGAGAACTGTAGATGACAAAGTATACAATGTGAAACCTAAGGCAAACAGCATTAGGATGTCTTAGTACTGGGATAAATTATGATAATCAGAGAGAAGACAAGTAAGACTACATACATTTGTACAGCATGGTGCATATTATATTCACATTTGTTAGAAGATATTGGCTTTATGTTGAAGTTTGATTCCAAAAAAGCAATGGTGAACATGCACGTTGAACTGAAGTTCAACAGAGGTAGAAGAACCGAGGTTATGAACTGCCGACAGTCAGTTGCAACGTCGCTGGAATGCCGGCGAACCAGGAAGCGGCCGGAGACCAGGTGGAACGGAAATGTTGCTCTCTCTGTTGGGCAATGGCCACAAGGTTCTCTAGACGAAGTCTTGAGAGGAGACGCTCCCGAAAGTGGCACAGTACTTCCACAGAAGCTTGGTGGATGGTATAAGGAGATGAGATATCTCGGCAGCGCTGATGAAATACGTAGATCACGTGTTTCACCAGAATGGAAATATATGAGCAGATGGGTGGAAGCTTGACTGGAGGAGAGACCTGCAGGAGGAGTGTTTTATAGGCATCGAAAGGAAGATCAGTTGTGGCTGAACGTTGAGCAATGGAAAATGCAATACGGAGTAGTGGAAGGAGGATGACACAATGTAGATGAACGTGAGAGACATCAGCTACTTGAGCACAGAAGGGGCAAAGAGGTGAGTCAAGAATGGTCATGCGGTGGAAGATGGATGGCACGGGAAAATGGCGGTGGAGAAAAAGCCAGTTAGTGTTTATTTCAAAAGGAGCTGAAAGAGGAGAAAGGGCGGCAGACCAGACAGCGGCAAAAGAGGATTGGGAGATATCAGGGATGTGGAGGGGAGAAGGAGAGTGGGATTTTAAAAGAAACAGAGAGAGAACTGAGATTGAAAGAGAGGAGAGTGAAAATGTGGATCTGCCGACTGAAAGAAAGAAAGGAAGGGGAGGGAGGCAGAAGGAACAATGGTTAGGCCGGTGGGGGTAGCGAGATGAGGGAAATTAGCATTGATGGTAGAGAGCAGGGTCGCCAGGACAAGTCTGGGGTGACAACGTCTTTGACGGTTAAAACTCCAACTCGGAGCCAAGAAAGATAGGCGAAGCATGGAAGATGAGGGGGGAGGTGAAGAAGAGAGGAGAAAAAGAGGGGCTGGGCAAGGATTTCAGTGGTGGGATCGGGTGGGAATCGAGTGAGCGGGAGAGAGCGGAGAGTGGTAAGAACCTCCCGTAAAGCAGGAGGAAGGCGAGAGTGAGTGGTAGTTCGGAGGTCCATTAGAATGAAGGAAGAGAAAGTGAAATTAGTGTTGTTCGAAGAGGTGATGACATTCCTTGCGGTAACGGCGTCGGCAACAGGTGAAGTATGAAGACGGAGGAACGAAGTAATCCGGAGAGCTTGATAGTACAGTCGTGTATCAATTAGGCCAAATGCCACCTTGGTCAGGAGGAAGACTGAGTTTAAGGGCACTGAGCCAGTGGTGTCCGGTCCAGATAACTGAGGGGAAGCAGCGAGTGATGTGATATCATTGAGTCGAAGAAGTGGAGATTTAGTAGCAAGCCACGAATGTGTGCATATGGAGAGAAGATAGGTGTGTGCAAGACCTGCACCTTGAAAATATGAAGTACAGAACTGCGCTTTTCGCCAAAACGCAGTTGACCGATGTAGACGTGGCTGGATGGTATTCCACGTTATGCTGGAGGATTCACCTGGGACGCCAAGATGTACACCAAGGAAACGTTGAGAGGCTGAAGACCAGTGCGCTCCCCATGGGGAATCCAAGCTGTCAACCCATGAGCCGCACCACAGGCCTGTGCTTTTGGTTGTATTAATCGCAGCTCCGGAGCAGGAGGCGTAATCGGCGAAAAGACTTTGGAGCAAAAAGGACTGTGAATCCAGGCGTTTACAGAAGGCAACCTCGTCAGCGTACGCCACGGAAGTGGTGACATGGTGTCTCGTGCGGGCGATGAGTGTGAGCAGGGTGGCTTGAAAGGATTGTTGAAGGGACCGGAGAAAATGTTCTAAGACTATGCCAAGAAGGAGAGTGGGCAACCTTGCCTCACTCCACTGCGGAAGAGGATCGGTGCTGCAAGAAAGGTGGGCAACTTGACCTGGAAACTGGCGTCCAGGTAGAGGGAGGTGAGGAGAGAAATAAACGGAGGTGGAAATCCAAATCGGAAAAGTGTGGCGGAGAGATAAGTGTAGGAGATGCTATCAAAGGCGGACTGTTGGTCTAGAGAAAGGAGAGCGAGGGGTTCAGAGCGGGAGCGCCGGTTGGAAAGCGTAAAAAATAAACTAATCATATTTTAGCACAGCGGATACGCTCGTCATCAAGTGACTATTCAAAAATGTAACAAAGAAATTCTGTATTAAGTTTAAATTTTGAAAAGAAAAACATGCAAAATCAGCGTTCCGCTGCTTATACTGTACTACGCATCAGCTCCAAGCAACTGACATAACTCACTTTTTGTTCTACGAGAAAATAGAAGTAATGTGTAATACGCACACAACGCGTGACGTAATGAGGCAGACGGTCGCGAGAGTGTGACATCATAAAACTTTAATACGATCCACAAACAACTCATGACGTAATGAGGCAGATGGATTGATTGCGCGCCAACATCTCAATTGCGAGTCGATCGCGAGAGTGTGACGTCATAAGATTTCTAAGAATGGGATACATTAATAGGACAACGCCATGACACTAAAAACGTGGTAACTCGGGGTGGTTATTGACGAATTTTTTTAAAGTCGAGATCAAGCTAAATCTATTTCTACTACCAGAAAACGGTAGGTTAACCACTTTCATTAAAATCCTTAGAGCCGTTTTCAAAATAAAATTTACATATATACAAGAATTGCACCTTTAATAAGATGTGATGTGATGGAATGCATCCCGCTCCTATGTCCTGACTTTTGACCCCACTTTACCCATTTTCAACAGGGTTCGTCCCCAGTGATCCCTACGACAAACTAAAATTTCATCGAAATCGAACCACATTTACGCAAGTTATGACGCAAGGGCAATGGAACGCATCCCGCTCCTATGCCCTGACCTTTGACCCCACTTCACCCATTTTCAATAGGGTTCGACCCAGGTGGTTCCCTACGACATACTAAACTTTCATTGAAATCGAACCATATTTTCGCAAGTTATGACGCATAACGTCAATGGAATGGATCCCGCTCCTATGTCGTGACCTTTGACCCCAGTTCTCCCATTTTCAACAGGGTTTGTCCCCATGTGGTCCCTTACCACATAGTAAACTTTCATTGAAATCGAAGCACATTTACGCAAGTTATGACGCATAAGGGCTATGGAATGAATCCCGCTCCTATGCCGTGACCTTTGACCACATTAATCCCATCTTCAATAGGGTTCTTTCCCAGGAAGTCCCCTACCACATACTAAAATTGCATAGGAATCGAACGATTTTTACGCGAGTTATCGTGTGGACAGACGGAAGGACGGACAAAGCTGGAGCATATACGCTTCTTGAACCTACGGTTGAAAAGTGTAAAAAAGAACTTTGTTCCAATTTTCAGCAGTCCACGTTTGATGACGCTATGCAAACTGGAGTCTCTTCTTTTTCATGACAGAAATTAGTCTAGGTTTATGCGCAGGTTTATAAGACGTTAATCCAAAGGTTTTGATAAAATGTCGGGAAATAGTGCTGATACTAATATCAGAACCTTTTGAATGTAGAAAGGCCTTGTATTTCTTGAACGAACTCCTCGGAGAACGTATAGCTATTCGCCTTATGGCATTGTCATCAAGTGAGGTTGTTATCCTTTGCCGTCCACTTCTCCTTCGTTCGCTAAATTCACCTGTATCTCGATATTTCATGATCGTATTATGAATACCAGTCTTGTTTGTATTCACCTTTCTGCTTATGTCACGTACGGATTACCCTTCATGATATAAAGTAACTATTAGTAACACTTAGTTATTGAGTAACACTTAGTGACGCTTTTTTACTCATTTTTCGTTATATTGGAAATACGTACAAAAGCTGTCAGTATGAAAACCAGACGCAAACTGATGCTCCCACGTTTCTCCCAACTCTTTCAGCAGCTGCCGCTGTAGGATGATGCAACACTGACAGGAAGTTGAGTAATACAGACAGTAGCTGACGCAATTGGCAGAAATATCATGATACCAACAGGTGGTCTTAAACTTTTGCAAATGATTGTATATGATGCTTTTATCGCGCCCTAATCACGTGGGCAACGGGCCATATCCACTTCTGATAAGGGTGCTGATGATTCAGGGATCACTCTTATGTCCACGCATACTTTTATTATGTTCTATTCTACGGTAACATTTAAATTCATCTTACTTCGTCAATGTACTCAAATTTTGCAGACGTGAATATTTTTTTTTAAATTCAGAAGGATAAACAGACTGCAATTTGTACGACCTAATATTCGTCCTTATGTAGAAGAGAGAAAAATTACGTCTTCACCATAAAGAGGAATCCGACTCATAACTCCCAATTTAAATTCTATTTGTTTGATGCGAAGTCATTTTTAAGCTTGGAGGAAAGAAAATTACGTGAAAAGAATTTATAATGCTTTGTTCATTTTATTCTCAAAGTATAAACGACAAATCTTTCATAAAACAATTTTTCATGTATTGCTTAATTGGATCAAAGAGACTTTTTACAAATACATGAATTGTATTTAATTGCCGGCATTAAGTTCCTGTTTCGCTGTTAAGTTTAAGTGTTTTGTCCTTCGAATCTATGATTAAAAAATTCTCAGACATTAATTAACTTTCAATAATTCCCCTTTTTCTATTAATTTCACGATCAAAGTTCATTTGTAAAGCGTCAGGCACCCCATTTGTCTTGCCATGCATGCGGCAAGGAATACTTTTATAAATGATTTTCCTCTTTAATCTAGGGTCCTTTTCTTCCTAGAGATTTTTTCACTCATCTTACTTTCAGGGGTTTGCAATCCATCATGTTTGTGGTATTTCCAGTAATGTACTTCGTTTTTATCAGCGACCAAAGAAATACATCATACGCACAGTACTGTGACCCCTCATGCTTTGCTCTGAATTACATGTTCCATTATGCTTAGTAAATGACCTTTTAACTCAAAGAAAAATGCCACTTCTATGAAAAAATGGAAAGTGAAGAATTTGGAATATAAAATGCTTCACGAACTCCGACATTCTTTAAGAGTTTGGTAAGATGCTGCATATCCTGAATTTTGTCTTATATGTAAGAGTATACACAGCCGTATCAGAATAATATGACCTGCTGCCTGATAATGGGAATACCCACACTTTGCCCACAATTTTGCGTAATCCAGAAGTAATGGCTGACTCTGACAATGACCATACAAATGGGAATCATTATTTACAGTTACACAAATACATTTTTAGCACGTCTTTTGTAAAAAAAGATCGTGCTTATGTTAACGGTTTGTCCGTCCGTCTGTAAACACAATATCGCTGCAAATATTTTTGCACTGCGAAGCTTGAAATATGCAAATGATGATCCTTCACTTCGTTTTTTTTTACGATGTACAATTTTGTCACTAGAGGGCGTAAATGTAGACGATGTTGAATTCAAAATGCATTTTATTCCATATATTTGCTTCTAAACAACCGATTGAATTTTTCTTTATCTTTCGATTCCATTTATGTCAAAGAGTATTTTAGGTATAGTTACTTTTTCAAGTTACGCATAGATTTTCCGCTAGGGGGCGTACAAGTAAATTACGTTTTCCCCGATATCTCTTCTTCTAAAACTCCGAATTGAATTTTTTTCTTCAGCGGTTACAGATCCTGATGGAAAATATTTTACCTGCAATTTCTAATTTTTGGTAAAGAGTACTTTTGCCACCAGAGGACGTAAGCGTTAATTTTTATTTCTGATGTGTTTTCAATAAAATTTAAGCTTCTACGATCTCGACTGAAAAAACTCTTTCGCGGACCGATGCCCGTCATGCCGATATACCTTTTCGGAATATTTTCTTCTTAAAATAATGCATGGTTTCTTCTCCAGGGGGCGTAGATGTATATCTTATTTTGGTCAATATCTCTGCTTCAAATAGTCCGATTTGAAAAATTATTTCTGTGTTGGAGAGTTTTTCCGCCGCGAAAAGTTTCTCAAATAAATTTAACTTTTTCTTAACGTACAAGTCTGTAACCAGAGGGCGTAAGCTCACGATTCCGTTTACAGCAATATCTGAGGGATTAAAAACCCGATTGTAAAACTCCTTTCTTCCGTCAGATACTATTGTTTTCCATACCAGTTCCACTGGCTTTGAATAGCTTTGATAAATTTAATTCGCATCAGAACGGAATCAAAAGCTGTACTCATTACACCCGAAAATTCGGTGTCATTTTTCTTGTTTAAAATGTATTTAGATTGTTCGTTCTTTCCACACTTTGATGGAGGTGCGCATACGTTCATATGGCCCGTTAGATTTTTGGTTCCATAATCTTTTAACACCCCGTCGACATCTTTCTTTCTAATTATACACTTTCCACATTTTGAACAACAAGCAAGACCAAACAACACAGAATGATTCACCGGTTCCTTAATGAGACGAACCAATTTGCAGCATTCTCTCATACCCTTATAGTTTCAACAAGCACGTATTTGTTGGCCTCGGCACCTCTCTCAACCTCCTTGAAATTAAATCCATCCATATTAAGGAGTTCATTTCGACATGGCATGTCACGGGAACGGGATGTTAGCACATCAATCGGAAACCTCTGAATGCTCCATGTAAAAGATGCGATGTGAAAAGTAAGTACTAGTCATACAGTGAACTTCGCTCGGAGAGACTGAATCAGCTGAGAAGCAGGCATATGACATTTGCCTGTACCTTGCTCTGGACAATCGCACTGTAAAAGAACGCAAAGGAAGGATATTTTTACGATATGGGGTCGGTGTGTTGTCTGACGTCGGTCGGTGGAAATCTTCGTTGCTTTGAGAACGAAACGACACTATTTTTGCATGGAAAATGATTATTTACTCCGTCAGCACCGGTATCTACTACAGATCTCCACAACGCGTAATTTTCTTTGGAATACACTTTTCTCTTTTCAAAAATAAAACGGGAATATAAACCGGGTCAAAATGGGGTCAAGAACACCTTGACCCGACCCGTTGGACCCGCAAGAAATTGTCGACATCCTGTCCCGTGGACCCGTGACCCGTTACTATCTCAGGTTGTGCGTCGCACGTCGAACTTGTCGATTAAAATAGTCTCACAAGTGATGTATTGGATTGAGGTCGGGCGATTTCGCTGGCCAAGGGGAACGGAGACATCGCTGTCGTGTTCCTGGAACCAGTCACGCACCCGGTTAGCCACGTGGCCGGGGGCATTGTGCTGTTGGAAGACGCCATCACCTCCAGGGTAAGCGTCCATTAGAAGGGTTGAATGTCGTAAGCGAGGATGGACAGAGACCCATTCAGTTCTACCATTGGGTCCCAGGTCATAAATGGAACACACATTCCGGACATGCGCACTGCCACCGCAGGCCTGTACTTGACCGACAAGCGTGTAAGTGCTTTGATTATTGTGTGTCTGACGTCATATCCGCCACCGCCCGTCACTTCCGTGCAGTAGAAACCTGGATTAGTCGGAGAATGCAAACTTCTTCAACTCCTCCACTGTCCAATAACGATAGTCCCATGCGAACTGCAGGCGTTGTTGCCGATAGACCTGGGTTAACCCTTTAACAACCATGATCCAAAAATCTGTTATAACTCCAAATGCCATAACGCTCTAAATTGTATGTGGGTTCACTTCTTTGTTTAATAACAACGATAGTGACTGAAGGTGACGCCTGCTGATCCCTCATTGGTCGAGAAAATTTGAAGAACCAGTAGGGTAGGAAATCTGACTCATTGTAGAAAGGCGTTTTGTGCGGCTATGGACGTTTGTATGCGCTAGCGTTTTGGGTGTTATGGTCGTTAAAGGGTTAACATAGGTGCCTTGACGCAGCGCCGACTCCGGAGACGCATGCGCAACAGGGTTCCCTCTACTGTTATCGGGGACACGTACCTGGGTGCCCCAGTGTTCATTTGCGCGTCATTTGCCCTTTACCAGTCGACTGAGACAACGTTCTCCTCTGGGATCTATGGCCTTTGAGGCTCCACAGTTATGACGTCACAAGGTACTCGGTGTGCCAGCGGTCCATTCTTGACATACCCTCACCACAGCACCTCGCGAACATCCCACGAAGTCGGCTGTTTCTGAGATGCTTCCACCCCTGGGCGCTGTAACAGTTGATCATTCCTTTTTGAACGTCCGTCAAATCACAGCCTTTGCGCCCACTAACGCGCTATGACTTATCTATCTTGGCCAACCACTTACACTGAAGAGCAATTGAATTATATATGCCTCTCTAGTAGATAACACATTGGAGATACTTACCTAAAGAGTGTTGACCCTCCTCTAGAGCGTATAACTGCTTGTACACTCCGAGGATCAGCTCCAATTGATGCCGGATGGATTCTCGAAGAAATGCCAGATATGCCTCTTGCAGATTTGCCACCAACTTCTCCCGAGACATACACTGACGGAAAAAAATCCCAACACCAAGAAACGGTTGTGTTAGATAAACGACAGTTGGTTGGCGGTGAGAGTACATCTGTAAGATGACGTCTATCCAAATTTCGCGCTCGACGCATACGTGTGGCGCTAGTAGCGCCCCTTGGAACATGCAAAGCAGGTTTGCTGTAAATACGCGCTGTAACATTCGTGAGCGTTAGTTATCGTTGAGATTCGACGTAGGGTGTTGATGTTAGTCAAGAATGCCTTTAAGAATACGAAGAATCCATTATCAACAGCTCACAGAGTTTGAACGAGGTCGTGTAATAGGGCTACGAGAAGGTGCATTTTCTTTCCGCAATATTGCATAACGACTTGGCAGGAATGTAGCCACTGTGCATGATTGTTGGCAGCGGTGGTCAAGGGAAGGTACTGCCTCAAAAAGACCGGGTTCCGGCCGGCCACGTGGCACTACTGAGAGGGAAGACCGCCGTGTACGGCGTATGGCCGTGGTGCATCGTACCGCTTCTGCGGCAGCAATTCGATCTGCAGTTGCCACCACAGTGACACAACAAACTGTTACAAATCGGTTACTTGAAGGACAGCTCCGAGCCAGACGCCCTGTAGCGTGCATTCCACTTACTCCAAACCACTGCCGTTTGCGACGTCAGTGGTTATAAGCTAGAGATCATTGGAGAACGGAGTGGAGATCTGTTGTGTTTTCTGATGAAAGCCGGTTCTGCCTGGGTGCCAGTGATGGCCGTGTGTTGGTTAGAAGGAGGCCAGGTGAGCGCCTGCAACCAACCTGTCTGCGGCCGAGACACACTGGACCTACACCTGGAGTTATGGTCTGGGGAGCAATTTCCTATGACAGAAGGAGCACTCTCGTGGTTATCCCACGCACCCTGACGGCACAGTTGTACGTCGGTCTGGTGATTCAACCTGTTGTGCTGCCATTCATGAACAGCATTCCAGGGGGTGTTTTTCAACAGGATAACGCTCGCCCGCATACCGCTGTTGTAACCCAACATGCTCTACAGAGTGTCGACATGTTGCCGTGGCCTGCTAGATCACCAGATCTTTCACCAATCGACCACGTATGGGACATCATTGGACGACAACTCCAGCGTCACCCCCAACCAGCATTAACCGTCCCTGTATTGACCGACCAAGTGCAACAGGCATGGAACTCCATCCCACAAACTGACATCCAGCACCTGTACGACACAATGCATGAACGTTTGCGTGCTTGCATTCAACATACTGGCGGTTGCACCGGTTATTAATGTACCAGCATTTCACATTTAAAATGGCTCTTCTCGCGCTTACATTAAGCTGTGATCTTGAAACCTTAATCGATTAAATATGTTGTATTGCCGCCATTTCATTTATCTATAACTATTTTTTCGTGCTGGTGGGATTTTTTTCCGTCAGTGTACGTCCAGGAACCATGAATGTGATGTTCTGCTCCTCGGCATCCCTGAGAATGTACAGAGGGTTCAAATCCGGGGAACGTGTGGGCCACTGGACGGCTGAAAACTCTGATGAGTGTTCCTGAGCCATGCCTGGGTGGTTGCGACCTGGTGGGTCTCCACATTGTCCTGCTCAAACAAATGATCGGCCGTAAGATGCACAAAGGCCGCGAAAGCGTGAATGTGATCAGTCAGAGCAATGAACAGCAGACAAAGTAAACAATGAACGAAATGAACAGTAGACAAAGAGAACTGTGAACGAAATGAACAAAGTGATAGGGAGTCAAGTAACGACGGGGGTCTTTTTAAATCTATGGACGGCCATGAATTTATGCCAGGAATGTCTCCGAATTAAAATAAAATATCAAGTACTGCTTACGATCGAAACTTTTGTAACCCACTCTTGTGATAAACTTATACTAAACTAAACCGGTCGGAATCGACGGTTAGTTTTTATTTATTTATTTATTGTTTGAAAATATGAAACAACAAATGAAACTTTATTTGATTGACAAATTCATTCAACCACTTCAGTAAAGACAATAGTTCAGGTTCGTAATTTTTATTTTATTTTTTTTGCTTGAAGGTTTAACGACCACCGTGAGTAACTCAATGGGCTATAAGCAGTCGCCTGTCCCTAATTTAGGGTCACTGGTTCCAGGGAAGGGAGAGAGCCAGTGCCGTAAGACAAACACAACATACATGCCTGACCGGGATTCGAACCCGGACCCCTTACGGACGAATGATCAGAGACCAGCGCTTTAGACCACTGCGCCACCGGGGCGGCTCACTTCATGTGCAGTCACAACTGTTTTTGTAAATGTTGTTGAAATGAGATTCGCCGCCCCGGTGGCGCAGTGGTCTAAGCGAAGGCCTGTGATCATTCGTACGAACGGGGTCCGGGTTCGAATCCCGGTGAGGCATGGGTGTTGTGTTTGTCTTACGGCACTGGCTCTCTCCCTTCCCTGGAACCAGTGACCCTAAATTAGGGACGGGCGACTGCTTATAGCCCATTGAGTTCCTCACGGTGGTCGTTAGACCTCCAATAAAAAAAAATAAAAAAAAAATGAGATTCGCGTTGCGAATATTCTTCACCCGTCTGAATCGACCGTTAGTACTTTTTTTTTTTGAAAAGAATAAACTCATATGAAACAATAAATGTAAATTGTGTAAACTGTATTTGATTGACAAATTCCTTCAACCACTTCACAAAAGACAATAGTCCAGGTTCGTGATTTTTTCTTTTTTTTTTTGTGGCTCAAGGTTTAAGGACCACCGTTAGCAACTCAATGGGCTATAAGCAGTCACCCGTCCCTAATTTAGGGTCACTGGTTCCAGAGGAGGGAGCAAGGCAGAGCCGTATGACAAACACAACATCCATGCCTCACCGGGATTCGAACCCGAACCCATCCCGCTTCACATCTTCGCTGGGTAACGAATGTATTTTGTCTCGAATCTTTACACCGCCGATGAATTCTGAATCTAGACAAGAACAAGAGCAACAACAAGAAGAGTAAATCAGGCCCGAGACTTATCTCCAAATTTAAAACAAGTCAACTAAGGGGTATGAAAAATCGTTTCTCGATTTCTTCACGAACAATTTCAGCAATAACTACTGGCAATGATAATAGTACGCCTTCTACTTCTACTAACATTAGTTTATAATCAGCATAAGCCACTATGAATTTTATATAGTATAAGTTGCTTTCAAGTAATTAAGTAAAGAATTTCTTTCGTTCTATTCACGCTTTCCAACTATAGATTGAAAAAGCGTATATGCTCCAGCTTTGTCCGTCTGTCTGTCGGTATGTCCATCCGTCCGTCACTCTGAGCGTCCACACGATAACTCGCGTAAAAATGGCCCGATTTCGAAGAAATTTTAGCATGTGGTAGGGGACCACCTGGTCACGAACCCTATTGAAAATGGACGCAATGGGGTCAAAGGTCAGGATATAGGAGCGGGATGCATTCCATTGCCCTTATGCAACATAACTTGCGTAAAAATGGTTCGATTTCGATGAACGTTTAGTATGGGGTAGGGCACAACCTGCGAACAAAACCTATTGAAAACGGTCGAAATGGTGTCAAAGGTCAGGACATAGGAGCGGGATCGATTATATTGCCCTTATGCGTCATAAATTACGTAAAAATGCTTCGATTGTGACAAAACTTTATCATGTTGTTCCGGAGGTATACTAAACCGGTTCTGTCGAATATGATCGAAATGAAGTCAAAGGTCAGGGCAAAGGAGCGAAATTTATTCTACAGCCATTATCCTGATAACTTGACTAAAAATGCTTCTATTGCGACAAAACGTTATCATGTGGTTCCGGAGGTATACTGAACCGGTTTTGTTAAATGTCATCGAAATGGGGTCAAAGGCCAGGTCATAGGAGTGACATTTATTCTGCAGCCATATGCCTCATAACTTGAGTAATAACTTAAGTAATGATTTCTGGTATGTTGGAAAGCGTATCATAAGCAATGCATTGCATGATTATACCAATTTGTTTCTTAAAAATGTTATATCTGAAAAAAAATACTTAGCAATTGTGCAGTAGCCTACAACGTAGGGCTAAGTCAACTCTCCTTCGCTGAATACTTTAAGGACGTAGAACTAGTGAGATACTGCTCTGAAATATTGACAGTTGACGTGCTTCTACATGATAGGTTACGGCACAGTTGCCACTGTGCTTCTTCGATTTTTTTACGCTTTCCAACCGTAGTTTGAAAAAGCGAATATGCTCCAGCTTTGTCCGTCCGTCCGCACGATAACTTGCGTAAAAATGGTTCAATTTCGATGAAATTTTAGTATGTGGTAGGGGACCACAGTATTTGTCATTTTCTTGTAGGACTTCCGTCCACAGTGAGTAGAGTTTAGGTCCCAGCAACCTACAGCGAGATCGCTTTTTCGGCAGGACACAGAAACGGAAGGAATGAGAGCAAGTCTAGTGACTTTGATAGAACAGTTTGTAGTGTGATTAGAGTACAGTAGATGGCGCCACCGTCTTCTTGTAGGACTTCCGTCCACAGTGAGTAGAGTTCAGGTCCCAGCCACCTACAGCGAAATCGCCTTTTGGGCAGGACACAGAAACGGAAGGAATGAGAGCAAGTCTAGCGATTTTGACAGAATAGTTTGTAGTGAGATTAGAGTACAGTAGATGGCGCCACCGTCTTCTTGTAGGACTTCCGTCCACAGTGAGTAGAGTTCAGGTCCCAGCCACCTACAGCGAGATCGCCTTTTGGGCAATACACAGAAACGGAAGGAATGAGAGCAAGTCTAGCGACTTTGACAGAACAGTTTGTAGTGAGATTAGAGTACAGTAGATGGCGCCACAGTACAAGTACGATGTTGCACACAGAGGGGTGAGAGAATTTCAGGGGGGGGCATAGGAAAGGATACCCATTTAACCAGTGGGCCCAGTCTGGGGGTCGTCACTTAACGTGCTCGTCCGATGCACGGCGGATATTCAGCGATTGTTAGTAAATCACACCATCTCTGAAAGATCAGCCCAGGTTCGAACCTGAGGACCTTGCATTGATAGTCTGACTAGGGGAGATTGATAGGGGACCACTAGGGGACGAACCCTATTTAAAATGGGCGAAATGGGGTCAAAGGTCTGGGAATATAACCGGGGGATCCATTCCATCCCCCTTATGCGTCATAACGAACGTAGAAATGCTTCGATTGCGAGAACACTTTATCATGTTGTTTTGGAGGCATCACTGAACTGATTCTGTTGAATATCATCGAAATGAGGTAGGGGCACAGGAGCGAGATTTATTCCATAGCTATTATCCTCATAACTTAACAAAAAAAGGCGTCTGTTGCGACAAAACTTTAGTATGTGTTTCCGGAAGTATACGAAACCGGTTCTTTTGAATATTATCGAAATGGGGTCAAAGGTCAAGGCACACAAGCGAGATTTATTCCACAGCCATTATCGTCATGACTTGAGTAATGATTTCTGGTATGTTGGAAAACGTATCATAATAAATGCATTGCATGATTTTACTAGCTTGTTATGTATTCTGAAGGATGGTGATGAGAATGAGATAGTGTTTTGGTAATAGGTATCGTGAATGCGTTTTCTCATGTTCATTCGAATAGAAACTTTGCCTTGGCGAAGTGAAGTTCTGTGAGATTACTACTCCAAAGAAAGGACAAAATGAAAGCGGCGGTACGTATAGAATGATACATGTGCCAGTTTTGACATCGGTACCTTTCAACAAAAGAAACAAGAGGAGAAAAGATGAAGCTCAAAACGAGTGAAAATTCTTTCGGAAGAGGTTTCCGGTAAAGAATGTCTTCTGTGGTTTTCGAGGTAGACAGTTTTTCCCGACTCCTGATAAAAAGGAATTCCGGACGATGTAAAGAGGAAGCAACATTCTTGAAGACGCCAAGTCATAGGAAATGGAATGTTGCAGGACTTGTTTCTTTTTTATTCTCTTTTTTTTCTTCAACAATTTTTGAAAACATTTTCAATGACATATACACCTGCAAGAGTAATACTGCTCCTGGCACTATATGTCTTCACGAGATTCTGTGTTCCTCGTTTCAAAAAGTATTTCCCGTTTGAAAAAAAGTGTCAACTGCGATAGATTGGGAGAAACAAAATTTCTTGCAGCTGAAATTATTTCAATAATAACAAAGCACTGCAGTATTTTTTGTTGTTTGCGATTCGTTTCCGTATTTTTCGGCAAATATGTCGAGATCTCCAAAAGTCCGGACATCTTTTTATATGCCACATCGACTTCTTTTTCTTCCAACTCTTTTTATAACCAACTGAAGTTATACACTGGGTGGCAACTTTATTATGACCACCTGATATTTTTAAGCAAATGAGCTATGGCTGCGCGATGTTGCCGCCAGAGGGCGAGGCTATTATAAAAAGGGAAAGCTTAGTGCTTGCGACAGTAGTAGAAGTGATTTTTGGGTGACGAGATGGGTAAAAAATGTCATTTGACGGACTTTTGACGTGTCATGATTGTAGGAGCTCGGAGCCATGGAGCGAGTATCACAGAAACCGTAGCATTCGTGAAATGTTCCAGAGCAGCTGTTGTTAAAGTGTTTAAAGACTGGACTGTCAGCCAAAAATTGGGTCTGTACGTGCAACGTGTGGTCGTCATCGACTATTGACTGTTCGGGCGGAACGGAGAGTGTCCAGACTGGTAACGGACAACAGAAGGGCAACAGTACAGCAAATTACAGACCATCTTAATCAAGGATCCCCTCAAATGTTCTCTGCACGCACTGTTCGCCGAACACTGCATCGGATGGGATATGGCAGCCGAAGGCCTGTTCGAACACCTTTGCTGTCTGCAGTTAACAAGAGAAAACATCTCCAGTTCACACAGGAGCACAAGGATTGGACAGTCGATAATTGGAAGCAAATTATGTGGTCCGATGAATCACATTTTCAGTTGCACCATGCAGATGGCCGAGTAAGAATTTGGCGGAAACAGCACGAAAGCATGGACCCAAAATGTATTGCTACAACGCTTCAAGCTGGTGGAGGCAACGTTATGGTTTGGGGAATGTTTTCCTGGCATGCTTTGTGCCCTTTAATTCGTGTCTGACTGGCACATAATATCTAAACATCGTTGCGGACCCTGTCATGTAGATGGTTTATCCCAATGGCGATAGCTACTTTCAACAAGATAATACGTCCTGCAATAGTGCTCGTATTGTACAGGATTGGTTTCAGGAAAATGCCGGTGAGCTTACTTTTGCTTAGGTGGCCCTCACAATCTCCAGATCTCAACCCCATTGAGAATTTGTGGGATGAAGTTCAACGAGCCATCAGACAGCTGGATCCACAACCCTGTAATCTCACACTCCTAGAAAGTGCTATTCATCAAGCATGGTCTCAGATTCCACAAACCACCTATCAACATCTCGTGGAGTTCATGCCACGAAGAATAGACGCAGTATTAAAGGCAAAAGGTGGCCCAACGAAATATTGAGGGGGTGGTCATAATAAAGTGGGCCACTCAGTATGCATCTCTCATCTATTTCCAAATGTTCCTGTCCTGGGCTTGTATATTCTACAGCTTTCCTACCATTTTGTATATATAATCAGTCCATCTTCACTCTGGTCAACCTACTCCTCTCTTTCCTTTACACGGTCTCATATCTGTTATCACAGTCATTTTGGAAAAGTTTAAGACCACCTATCAACCAATTGAATATTAAAATTTTCAAAGCAACAACTAATTACTAGTCATAGATATTTGAAAAAATGACACCACAGATGAATACTTACATTCTTTAGAACACAAAAAGACCGAAATCAGTACTTTGTGTGGCCACCTATATTTTTATAACGGACAGAATGCGATGTGGCATACTCTGAATGAGGGATTTGCGGTAGTCACTTGAAATGTCTTTGCCCCACACGTACTTTATGGCGTCAATCAAAGCTTGGGAATTTGATGGCTGTTTTTCTGCTACCTTGTCTTTTAAAATGGTCCATAAATTTTCGACGGGGTTAAGATCGGGACTATTACCGGGCCAGAGTTATGTTTTTCCTCTGCAGGTAGTCTTTCACTGTCTTTGATCTGTGGCATGGAGCACCATCCTGCATAAAGATTTGCATCTGCGCACTTGCATATGAGTTAACAGCTTCTCGCGTAATATTTTCATATGCAAAACGACCTGCCATGGTAGTGCCTGTCGGCAAAAAGTACAATGAAGCACAACCGGATGCTGACGTAACACCTCATATCATCCAACTGGGAGCATGCTTCCCCAGCAAAAACAGTCTTGCTGAGCCATTGCTGGCCCAGCACCCTGTTGCCGCTGTCGAACCGTCAATAAAATATCCGGGCGGCCAACAGAAGGGTCATCAGTTCAGGCCAGCAGCTGGCGAACATTTGCCACCCCCATCAGTTTTCATTTGCCATCCGTTATCCATCACAAGCAATGGCTGCCACAAGTGGCCCTTCAGCGGCCCTGCAAGCACGTGCCATAAATGATGGCTAGCCTAATGTGGTCCGGTAGTTTCCCAGCAGTGCCAGCCGGCAATCACGTGACGTAACTGATGGCTTGCAGAATCTTGTCCGCCAATTCCCTAGTAGTAGCCATAAAAAAAATAATAAAGGATAACCGCAAATTCCCAAAAGCTACAACTAATTTTTTTCTCCTTACGAAACTCCTGAATGATAGCACTGTGCTGGGAAAATTTTCTCAAGAGGTCCGGAGAAACACCCATTTGGATCTGAACCAAGGACTGTCTGCGTGGGAAGCGGGCGCTCTACCAACTGGACTGACTTGGCACGCACGAGAATGGCTTGAAGCTGACGCTCTTTTCTGGGGAATGTGTAACGAATGGTTCTTTATTTAATTTTACAGTATTACGAAGTATATTTCATAAATGTCAGTTTCATATAATTCATAAATTTATTTTTTCAACGCACGATAGTTCGTCTTTACTTTAATAGAACTTCATTTATTCAACGAGTGTACCAACTTAAAAGCGCTTTCCAACGTTTCGTGCTGCCCTTTCGCCCTGAAAGGCAATTGTTAAATTAATGTATTTACCAGTTCATGTCACATTCCGTCATATTTTTAACATTGTATCTTTTCTTTCCGCTGTCCGAAGCTACATTTGTTTTAAAGAGGAAAGTTATTTCCTTTTACTTCTCGTTATTTTTAGAAGCGAATTCCTCCAGTCTTGTGTATTCAACCCATCGATGAGTACATTATATCCATACAGCGTTGCTTTTTTTTTCAAATAATTGATTTGTACGCGTATAATTCTTTATTTTTTCCAACAAACATTTTTTTAATGTTTTTCTAGGACTTTTGTTTCAAGCAGTTTAGAGAATGATAGAACGGAAGATTACACAGAAATCATTTCTTGTTATTCATGGAAATGGAGTGTGTGTACTTTATGGATGTAATCTAGTTTTTCATGGCTTAATCTGATATCATCGTCGACGTGGCATTTCGTTAGGAAATTAATTAATTCACCTCTCTACATACGGTTTTTTTTTCTTAACATCCACTAAAATAACACGATGGCGATACCGTCGTCTTCAACTAACTGGTTCCATGCGAGACACCGCACGTGTTGCTTCTGCGCATGGGCAGTTCCATTGCATTCACCTGATGTTGGGGTTTCATCGGTTGCCAGCTACGGGCCACTAGTGTCGCTTGCTTGGTGGCCCGCAATTCACCGCGATGCTGCAGGGCCATCAATGGCTGCCAACTGATGGCACCTCCACTAACGGACCGCTACCGGACCGTGAACGGCAGATTTCAGCCAGCAATGACCCATCACTACCAGCTGGTGGCCAGCAGTTTCCCAACACTTGTGTTTTTGCTGGGTCAGAGCGCTGCAGAGTACGATCCAGGAACTTACTGAGAGGTATAGAAATGGGATTAAAAATAAATCTTCAGAAGACTAAGCTGAAATGCAATGCTTTTATAAGGAAGGATGATTTATCAATTGATACGGAAAAGCTGGAGAAAACGAATTTCAACATTTGTAGTTTTGCGAAACTGCGGTTATCCTTGATTTTTTTTATGGCTACTACTGGGAAATTGGCGGACAAGATTCGGCAAGACATCAGTTACGTCACGTGGCTGCCGGCTGCCACTACCGGCAAACTAGCGGACCCCATTAGGCTAGCCGTCCTTTCTGGCACGTGCTTGCAGGGCCACTGAAGGGCCACTTGTGGCAGCTACTGCATGTGATGGATAACTGATGGCCCTGTTGTGGCATATGACAACTGATGGGGGTGCCAACTGTTGGCCAGCTGCTGGTCCTTCTGTTGGCCACCCGGACATTTTATTGACGGTTCGGCAACGGCACCATAGTGGTGGGCCATTGCTGGCTGTGCTGGGTGCAGCAATGGCCCAGTGCTGGCCCAGCGAGACTATTTTTGCTGGGTTATGTCTCGTTCGGAGTATCCTTCATGATATAAAGTAACTATTTGTGCCATCTGAGTAACACTTAATGACGATTTTTAGCCCATTTCTCGCTATGTAGAAAATACGTACAAAACTTCTCCTCAGCATGAAAACCAGAAGCAAACTGATGCTCCCACGCTTCTCCCAACTCTATCAACAGCTGCCGATGTAGGATGATGCAACAACGACAGGAAATTGAGTAATACATTCTGAATTTGGTTGTACCACTTGGTGGTCATCCATGTAACGTCTCTCAGTAAACTTGAAAATGTCATCACCCTAGAGCAGGAATTGAACCCGCATTTCCCGATGTCTGTTCGAGTAGGCTAACAATCACACCAACCAGGACAATTAGTTTGACCAGCAAAAATCTGAGGATGTTCAGATTCCTAAGCAAAGTTTGCAAATGCGTCCAAGAAGTTTCGAATTTGTTTCAAAATCATGTTTCTGTTGGAATTCCTCAGTGAAGCTTCCAATGCATCCAAAGTTTCGAATCAAAACTCAATTTCTTGGGTATTAGCATACTCGAACGAAAATCGGGAGATGCTGGTTCCATTCCCGCTCCAGAGCGATGAAATTTTCAAGTTTTCTGAGAGATGTTACATGGATGGCCAGTACGTTGTGCAAGCAAATTCAAAATTTGTATTCCGTTTGCTATGAATATCCCATTTTTATTTATTTACCACTTATTTAGCGCCATACCAGGTCATCAAGTACCTTCTTTAAATCGAATTCCGTCTTCGTGTGTAAAAAACAAATGTACAAATATTCTTTCTGTGATTCCAAGGTGCGGTTCACCAAACCTAACATCCCAGTACATTGACAGAAATTTCAGTCACGTTCAAAATGTGTTAAGCACTGGGAAGAGTGTCTTTCCGACAACACCAGATACTACCGTGGTTGCGCAATTACACGGGACGTCCTCTGAGAGCGAATTACGCAAATGACTTCCACCCATGCATTTGTGCCCCGAAGATTTAATGGACCACGATTTTTCGGCAGAGGAGCTTCGGCGGACTTTACTCTGCAGTTTTAGGCGGAGACACCTGCATCTTCCCTTTCATGTAATTAAACAAGATGGGTTCCTTTCGGACGAATATACGAATGAATCCGAGCACGGTGGATTTAAATCCTAGCTAGCGTTGTAAGTCATTAATTTATCTCGTTAGAATACTAGCAGATCCCCCTGTTAATCTGAATTCAGGGAGACAGTTCAAATGCGATGTCGTAGAAACAACGTATCATGTTTCTAGGTAATCGCAAAATGCGTCGTTACAGTGTTAACAACCAACTGATTATCTTGCCTATCACAGACGGCCAATGCGTCCGAAGTTTCGAATCAAAACCTGAATTTATAAATGAAATAAAGTTCAGATCAAATGAAAGCCCCCAGTTCTGATAGCTTTCATATTAAATTTTGGATTAAGTGAATTTAAAAAGCTGTTCTTGTAGGGTGGCACAACAACCACAGACCATATGGATTGTGGGTAATACAGTGTGCCCTAAAAACAACTGTGCACTGAGAGTAACACTTATCTGGTTCCTATAGGAGGTGTTGGAAATGAGCCACACCGATGTCCAGATATCACTTCATAACTTATCTTCTTTCTGCTTACCTTTGCCTGTGTTCCTTGCTGTCTTGCGAGGCTCCTGTCTCTGCAGCGTCACTTCTTGCCTACCTCGTGTCTGCTTCACTTATCATCACCTTTTTTTGTACAGCTGGATCGGTCCCATCCCACGCTCACTACGCATACCTAGTCTTACCATAAATATTGTTACAAAGTATTCAATGAAATAACAAAAGGAATTTAAAGATATTTTAATATACCTGTGAAATGACGTAGGTAGTACACTTGTGAATACATGGCACCAATCACTTTTCAAAATGGCATCCTTTTGCTTTCACACAGTCCTTCAGTCTCGGAAGCCACTCATCAATAGCATTACGCAGGATCTCCATAGTGAAAGCTGATACTGTCCGTACCAAAGAGCGATTGAGACTGTCAATACTGGGGTGTCTCTTTCTGCAGGCCATGTCCTCTAGTGTGGCTCACAACTTGTAGTCCAATGGCTTGAGATCTGGGCTGCAGGAAGGTCAATCACCTGGAAAAATGAAGCCTGGAAAATCTGTCTGAAGCCACTGCTGGGTTGACTTGGCCTTGTGGGCAGGTGTGGAATAATGCTGAAAGCGCCACTGTTGGTTTTGGAAGAGGATGTAACTCACACTTTTGACCACTGGCTCCAAAACTCTGCTCTAAGGTCAATCACCTGGAGAAATGAAGCCTGGCAAATCCGTCTGAAGCCACTGCTGGGTTGACTTGGCCTTGTTGTGGGCAGGTGTGGAATCCTGCTGAAAGGTCCACTGTTGGTGTTTCGAAGAGGATGTAACTCACACTTTTGACCACTGGCTCCAAAACTCTGCTGTAAGGTCAATCACCTGGAGAAATGAAGCCTGGAAAATCCGTCTGAAGCCACTGCTGGGTTGACTTGGCCTTGTGGGCAGGTGTGGAATCTGCTGAAAGCTCCACTGCTGGTTTTGGAAGAGGATGTAACTCACACGTTTGACCACTGGCTCCAAAACTCTGCTGTAAGGTCAATCACCTGGAGAAATGAAGCCTGGCAAATCCGTCTGAAGCCACTGCTGGGTTGACTTGGCCTTGTGGGCAGGTGTGGAATCCTGCTGAAAGCTCCACTGTTGGTTTTGGAAGAGGATGTAACTCACACTTTTGACCACTGGCTCCAAAACTCTGCTGTAAGGTCAATCACCTGGAGAAATGAAGCCTGGAAAATCCGTCTGAAGCCACTGCTGGGTTGACTTGGCCTTGTGGGCAGGTGTGGAATCCTGCTGAAAGGTCCACTGTTGGTTTTGGAAGAGGATGTAACTCATACTTTTGACCATTGGCTCCAAAACCCTGCTGTAAGGTCAATCACCTGGAGAAATGAAACCTGGCAAATTCACCTTAAGCCACCGCTGGGTTGACTTGGCCTTGTGGGCAGGTGTGGAATCCTGCTGAAAGGTCCACTGTTGGTTTTGGAAGAGGGTGTGACTCACACTTTTGACCATTGGCTCCAAAACCCTGCTGTAAGGTAAATCACCTGGAGAAATGAAGCCTGGCAAATTCACCTTAAGCCACCGCTGGGTTGACTTCTGCCTTGTGGGCAGGTGCGGAATCCTGCTGAAAGTTTCACTGTTGGTTTTGGAAGAGGGTGTGACCCACACTTTTGACCATTGGCTCCAAAACCCTGCTGTAAGGTAAATCACCTGGAGAAATGAAGCCTGGCAAATTCACCTTAAGCCACCGCTTGGTGTACTTGGCCTTGTGGGCAGGTGCGGAATCCTGCTGAAAGGTCCACTGTTGGTTTTTGGAAGAGGGTGTGACTCACACCTTTGACAACTGGCTCCAGAATGGTAGATTTTGTAGATTTTGGCGGATGCTTCCACCTATTTCTCACAGAAATGGCGCTCGTGGTACACTAGTAGAAGACACCGCACCAAACTATGACAGAAGCAGGATGGTGTCCCCTCATGGTCTTGCCGCTCTCTCCTGAGTTTTGCTTCAGGTTGACCATGCTTACACTCAGTCATTTTAGCGGTTGAAAACCTCTTCAATGGTGAAAATTGTTTTACCAGAGACACGATTGTCTGTATAACGCTGCAGCAAACGTTTCGCTTTTAACACTTTCTGCTGCTTCAGTTGTGGGGTGAGGAAGTGTCCTGCACCCCGCTACGATCCATCACTGTTTTCTGACAGGATTGCGTCGAATACGGGCAGCCACGACTTTCACTAGGTGAGCAGTCCTCACTGTACGCAGCCGACCGTTTTCGGGGAGTCAGCGACGATCCCAGTCTCAATAAACCTTTTTATGGCCCGGTAAACAAAACTTCTGCTGATTTTGAGCTTCTTCAACATGTTGAAAACTTCGGAAGCTGATTTTCCAATTTTTTACAGCGCCATAACATCAACACGATTCTCATAATCGTCCCCCTCCATAACATGTACTTCACTAAACACGTAATCTCCTCTGTGAGTGAACGCACAGTGATTCACCAGCTGCTTCATGCCTCTTGGCTGGTCAGTGATGTTTGAACAGCGGTTGCGCGCCATCTGGCGAACGTTTGTAAAAGTATTTATGCTAAAACTGGGTACTTGAGGAATGAGATTCTTGGTTTTCCCTCCCAGCCTTCCTGCTTGCATCAGTTTCTTCGTTTCACCTTTCACATCTCTTCACCACTTATCTGCTTGCTGCTTACCATTGCCCTTGTTTCTTGCTCTCTTGTGAGCCTCCTGTATCTTCACCGTTACTTCTTACTTACCTCGGGACTGCTTCACTTCTCACCTTTGTTTTACAGCTAAAAGGAACGGTGCAGATACGACTCGACGCTCACTAGGAATACTTAGAGAATGCCAGTTTCGGCTTTTCCTCCCAGCCTTTCTTCTTGCCTCCAGCACTTCTTTTACCTTCCTCGTCTCTTCATTTGGAGTCTGTTTGTTGCTCACCATTGATTGTGTTCGTTGATGTCTTGCGAGCCTCCTGTTTCTGCTCCGTTCGACCCCAGCTACCTAGTCCCTGCTCTACATCTCACAACTGGTGCACGTTGTTTTTTCTCACCCATCTTTCCTCTCCTCACCTGCAAGTCACGCCTTCTTCTATGAACTTATCATCTTCTTTTCTTAAGACGATTACAACTATCAAGAGTAAATTTTATATTTTGGAGGATTTTTTTGTGAAACAATACTACATAAAAGTACATTTCACCTTTTTTAAAGATAATTGAAAGATATAGTCAGTTTTAAAAAAATCAAATTGCAAAGCATTTCGTTGCTACGAAAAAGCAGGATGAAGAATCTATTTTGTGAAAACTCCTCCTATAGAAAAGAAATATTACAAACCGATTCAGGAAAATAATAAGTTCGAACAGAATATAAAATAAATAAATCACTCGTATTATTGACAGAAAAAAATTGTAGCGCAGTTTGTTTTACGGTGTACGTGATGCAAATTTCCGAGTGGCTGTGGCTCAGTGGTTAAAGGCGTTCATTACCTGCTGGACCAACCCAAGCTGCGCCGGTTCGGTGTTGACTGGAGCGGAAGGATTAACTCTGAATAGGGCCAAAATATGTAGGATCATCGGTTTGGCGGAATTTCATTTTAAATACGGGAAAACATGAAATGGATTTTTCTGAAATAAACGGAAGTTCTGACTACGGAAAATCTGTGAAAATACGGAAGTTAAAAACGGAAATTTCTGAAAAACACGGACACCTGCCGGCAACTTCGCTGCACGTTTTTGTTCCAGAAATTTTTCCGTGAATTCACACCACTTATTTTCCCACAAAAACATTTCACAAACCATTACACCTCCTCCAACAGCTTGTTTTTGTTCCACGGTGTATTCTGGTGCCAATGCTTTGCCACGTAAACGACCCACACGCACGCGGTCATATAGGTGTGCGTGCGTCTCTTTAATCTCGTTCCTGTGGAAAACAGGAACGAGATTAATGCAACCAAACGAACGTCTCATAATCATTCAAGGTCAAGGTTTGATGCTCGCGTGCTCATTGTATGCGCTTTCGACGGTTAACCGAAGTTAGCATGCGTTCTCGGAGCGGCATGCAGATACGTAGCCGCATGACCAGCAGGGTTGACGTACTTGTGCGTTGTGAGACACTACACTGGTCACCAGCATTTTGATTACCGGAGAGTTGCACCACTGTTTCCCTTCTGTTCGCTTGTACTACGCGGAATAGCCTTCGTTCACCTCTGGCATTGAGAAACCGTAGTCGCTCTGCACCCCGCCGACAGCTCGTGGTTTTTACCTCTTCGGACCACTTTTGGAAGGTACCAGGGTTGTACTTTAAGTAATGCAGAAGTGGGTATAACTTTCTTATTAACTGACAGAGGTCGTTCAAATTGCACATGTTGGTAGAGTAACTCTTCCACTATCGTAACCATTCTTCTCCATTGCAGGGAAATAATGGATTCCAAGCAAAAGTAACGTGCCGTCATTAAGTTCTTGACCAAGGAAATGTGCAGGCTGTCCCACAAAGGCTACAGAATGTTTGCGGAAACAACATCATTGACAAAAGCAAGGTGCACACATGGATGAAGAAGTTTTAACAAGGGGAAACCAGCATTGAAGACAAACCACGCAGTGGGAGACCATCATCTGCGACCACTGACACAAATCATCAGCGAGTGAATGAATTGATTCGCTCGGAGAAAGGGGTCACAATCCCCGAGCTTGTTACACAGCTGGACTGGGGTCACAATGCCATACAGAAGATGGCGGAAGACTTAGGGTACGGAAAATTGTGCGCAAAGGGGAGGTACCTTGGCAGTTAACACCCGATTGAAAGAGAGAAGGTCGGATGTCTGCTCTGATCTTCTAGAAGCGTTTGAAGCCAATGGAGACACGCTTTTTCTTCGATCTGATTACAGGGGATGAAACTTGGGTGTATTTTTACGATCCGGAAACGAAGAATCAATCCATGGAATGAGGGCACACCTGTCCACCATGGCCTAAAAAGTTCAAAGCCAGCGATCAGTACAGAAAGTCATGGTGACTGTATGTTGGGATGACAGGGGTGTCATTCTTCTTGATATTGTGGAACGGGGCAGAGACCCGCGAGCGGTTCATTGAGACACCAAAGAAGCCATAAAAGAAGAAGACATCGAACAAGAATCAGAAAAGGATCCACATTCAACCTGACAATGCGAGACCACACACATCTTTTGCGGCAATTCAGGAGATCAGAGAATTAGGCTGGCCGGTAGTCCCCTTCCACCGTACAACACAGATCTTGTGTCCTCCGACTGCCACCTGTTATGGCCAATGAACGATAGTCTCTGGGTCAATCATTTGATGACACATATGAGGTGACAGTGGCTGTGAAGAAGTGGGTGCAACTGTCCACACCTGAATATTTTCAAGGAGGATTCGAGAGTTGCGTTCAACAATGGCGCAAATCCAGACTATGTTTAGTAGTACCTTTGTATAGAGAAAGTGTTATTCTTCCATTCGAACGACCTCTGTCAGGTAATAAAAAATGTATACCCCCTTTTGCGTTACTTTCGGTACAACCCTCGTATTTACCTGCAATGAAGAAGAAGGGTTACTGTAGAAAGAGAGTTACTCTACCAACATGCACAATTTGAACGACCTCTGTCAGTTAATAAAAAGATTATGCCTACTTTTTCATTACTTTCAGTACAACCCTCGTATTTATCTGCAATGAAGAAGGCAGGTTACTATAGGAGAGTTACTCTCCCAACATGTGCAATTTGAACGACCTTTGTAACTTAATAAAAAAGTTATACCCGCTTTTGCATTTCTTTCAGTACAACCCTCGTATTTACCTGCAATGAAGAAGAAAGTTTACTATAGAAGGAGAGTTACTCTACCAACATGCGCAATTTGAACGACCTCTGTCAGTTAATAAAAAAGTTATGCCCACTTTTGTAATACTTTTGGTACAACCCTCGTATTTACCGGCAACGAAGAAGGCAGGTTACTATAGAAGGAGAGTTACTCTCCCAACATGTGCAATTTGAACGACCTCTGTCAATTAATAAAAATGTTATTCCCACTTTTGTAATACTTCCGGTACAACCCTCGTATTTACCGGCAACGAAGAAGAAGGGTTACTATAGAGGAAGAGTTACCCTACCAACATATGCAATTTGAACGACCTCTGTCAGTTAATAAAAAAGTTATGCCCACTTTTGCATTACTTTCGTTACAACCCTCGTATTTGACTGTAATGAAGAAGGATTACTATAGAAGGAGAGTTACTCTACCAACATGCGCAATTTGAACGATCTCTGTAACTGAATAAAAAAGTTATACCCGCTTTTGCATTTCTTTCAGTACAACCCTCGTATTTACCTGCAATGAGGAAGAAGGGCTTCTACAGAAGAAGAGTTACTCTACCAACATGTGCAATATGAACAAACTCTGTCAGTTAATAAACGAGTTATGCCCACTTTTGCATTACATTTGGTACAACCCTCGTATTTACGTGCAATGAAGAAGAAGGGTTACTACAGAAGAAGAGTTACTCTACCAACATGTGCAATTTGAACAACCTCTCTCAGTTAATAAAAACGTTATGCCCACTTTTGCATTACTTTCGGCACAACACCCGTATTTACTTGCAATGAAGAAGAAGGGTTACTACAGAAGAAGAGTTACTCTACCAACATGTGCATTTTGAACAACCTCTCTCAGTTAATAAAAAAGTTATGCCCACTTTTGCATTACTTTCGGCACAACACCCGTATTTACCTGCAAGGAAGAAGAAGGGTTACTCTACCAACATGTGCAATTTTAACAACCTCTCTCAGTTAATAAAAGAGTTATGGCCACTTTTGCATTACTTTCGGCACAACACCCGTATTTACCTGCAATGAAGAAGAATGGTTGCCATAGAAGAGTTACTCTACCAGCATGTGCAATTTGAACGACCTCTGTCAGTTAATAAAAAGGTTATGCCCACTTTTGCATTACTTCCGGTACAACCCTCGTATTTACCTGCAATGAAGAAGAAGGGTTACTATAGAGGAAGAGTTACTCTACCAACATGTGCGATTTGGAAGAACTCTGTCAGTTAATAAAAAAGTTATGCCCACTTTTGCATTACTTTCGGTACAACCCTCGTATTTACCTGCAATGAAGAAGAAGGGTTACTATAGAAGAAGAGTTACTCTACCAACATGTGAAATATGAACAAACTCTGTCAGTTAATAAACGAGTTATGCCCACTTTTGCATTACTTTTGGTACAACCCTTGTATTTACCTGCAATGAAGAAGAAGGGTTACTATAGAAGAAGAGTTACTCTACCAACATGTGCAATATGAACAAACTCTGTCAGTTAATAAACGAGTTATGCCCACTTATGCATTACTTTTGGTACAGCCCTCGTATTTACATGCAATGAAGAAGAAGGGTTACTACAGAAGAAGAGTTACTCTACCAACATGTGCAATTTGAACAACCTCTCTCAGTTAATAAAAGAGTTATGGCCACTTTTGCATTACTTTCGGCACAACACCCGTATTTACCTGCAATGAAGAAGAAGGGTTACTCTACCAACATGTGCAATTTGAACAACCTCTCTCAGTTAATAAAAACGTTATGCCCACTTTTGCATTACTTTCGGCACAACACCCGTATTTACTTGCAATGAAGAAGAAGGGTTACTACAGAAGAAGAGTTACTCTACCAACATGTGCAATTTGAACAGCCTCCTCAGTAATAAAAAAGTTATGTCCGCTCTTGCATTACTTTCGGGGCAAACTTCATATTAACCACAGCTGACAGCGAGTACCTCTCAAGCCTAGCCGTGTCGGAAATTCACTGACGCAGTCGTTTTGCCATTACCATTTTTCATATTTGAAAATTCCCTGCTTTATCAATGTGATGAACAAAAATGACACAGATCTCATAGTAAGTGGCAGGATTATCACTCAAGTTGCAAATTGTTAGAAACACGTACCTAATAGCGTTCTGGACATACTTTGACCTTCAAGACATCCTCGGTTCAATGTGGGATGGGTTCAAACAGGTGCTCAATTGGGTTTGGATCTGGGGATTATGGAGGTCAATTTTGACATCACTGGCATGCTCCTGGAAGCCTGTGTGACGATCTGAACCTTGTCATACGGCACCATATCCTGTTCTGAGTATCCCTAGCAATCAGAAAACCGCATGCACACGTACGAGTGTACACGGTTGGTTATGATGTTAAGATAAGTTGTGTCTTCATGCTATTCCAAGGTCATTAAGGTACTCAAAAATGTGTATATGGAAGTAGTATATTGCTAGGATTACTAACGAAAATTAACATTTTTGTTTTGGACGTTTCCCCGAATTTATCTTTTTCCCAAATGGTAATGAAAATTTTCGTTTTCGACGTTTCGTCAAATTAACATTTTCTCAAGGGAAACTGAACGTTTCGGGCATTTTACCATATTTAGAAACGGACATTCTGGTTTTGTTAACGTTTTGCGGAATAAACAATTTCCCAAACGGGAATGACCATTTCCGTTTTGGATATTCCCCCATACTTTGAAATGAACATTTCTATTTTGGACGTTACCCCAAAAAAACATTTCCGTATTAGACATTTGCTCATTCGTAAAAATGAACATTTCGGTTTGGAGAAATGTCCATTTCTGTTATGAACCATTTCATTTGAAATGTCATTTCTGTTGTGAACCATTTCATTTGAAATGTCATCTCTGTTGTGAAACATTTTTGAAATATCCATTCTGTCATGCAACATTTGTATTTTGGACGGTTTCCCGAAAAAACAATTTCCCAAACAGAGATAAATATTTCCGTTTCAGACATCTCCTCTTGGACGTTTCCCCAAATAAACATTTTCCCAAACGAAAATGAACATTTCCGCTCTGGAAATATCCCCATAATCTGAAACGAACGTTTCCGTTCGAAAATGAACAACCATGTTTTGGACATTTCTCCAAACTTTGAAAAGCGCATTTTCGTTTTGGACATTTCGTCATACTTTGAAATGAACATGTCCGTTTTGGATAATTCCCCCATACTTTTGAAGGGAAATTTTCCTTTGAGGAAATGTTCATTTCCATTGTGGACCATTCCCAAACGAACATTTCCCCAAAGGGAAGTGAAGATTTCCGTTTTGGAAATTTCCCCATAATCTGAAATGAACGCTTCCGTTCGGAAATGAACAACTATATTTTGGGCATTTCTCCAAACTTTGAAAAGAGCATTTCCGTTTTGGACATTTCGTCATACTTTGAAATGAACATGTCTGTTTTGGATATTTCCCCCATACTTGGGAAGGGAAATTTTCCTTTAAGGAAATGTTCATTTCCGTTGTGGACCATTCCCCAAAAGTACATTTCTTCAAAGGGAAGTGAACTTTTCCGTTTTGGAAATTTCCCCATAATCTGAAATGAACGTTTCGTTCGGAAATGAACAACTATGTTTTGGACATTTCTCCAAACTTTGAAAAGAGCATTTCCGTTTTGGACATTTCGTCATACTTTGAAATGAACATGTCTGTTTTGGATATTTCCCCATACTTGGGAAGGGAAATTTTCCTTTGAGGAAATGTTCATTTCCGTTGTGGACCATTCCCAAACGAACATTTTCCTAAAGAAGATTTCCATTTTGGAAATTTCCCATAATCTGAAATGAACGTTTCCGTTCGGAAATGAACAACTATATTTTGGACATTTCTCCAAACTTTGAAAAGAACATTTCCGTTTTGGACATTTCGTCATACTTTGAAATGAACATGTCCATTTTGGATATTTCCCCCATACTTGGGAAGGGAAATTTTCCTTTAAGAAAATGTTCATTTCCGTTGTGCACCATTCCCCAAAAGTACATTTCCTCAAAGGGAAGTGAACTTTTCCGTTTTGGAAATTTCCCCATAATTGGAAATGAACATTTCCATTTTGAAAGTTTCCCGGAATTAAGATTTTCGTTTGGGGAGGGCAGAAAACTTTGGACACAATTTGGTTCAAGAACATTTTCTGCTTAAAATGTCAAAAAAGAACGACTGACGAACAAGTATTAACGAGGACTAATAGTTCCAGAATGCCATGAGGGTTTATTTTACATTTCATAATAATGCATTTTATTTCAAAGAAGATGTGCAATAGAAGAAAGCTTCTTAAATGCGTGCTACGCATTTTTTATGATGCGCATTATAATACAAAAAAGCAAACATAATGATAGATAATTCCAGACTCCGGCTTGAAATGTATTTAAAGGACATGGATAAAGATTTCTGAAAAAAATATAAAACTCCTAGTTGCATTACACATGGTAAATACGTCGTTGATTAATTCACGTGTAGCTGTGTTAACGATAGAGCTAAATGCTATAGTCTACCAAGACACGTAATGAAAAAGACTTCTACAAAAGAATATTAAGCAAGCTTGAAGCGTGATTCATCTCGGCTCCGCATAACGAGGTAAAGATTCGCATGGAAACAACATCCCGCAAAGCTGAAATGTGTTATTCGGATTCTCGAAAGGTGTTCCAGCATGAGCGGTATTTCGAGCGGAAAGAATAAGTTGCTATGGTGATTTTACACGGCATTCCTTTCATGCTTATTCGCTGCTTCTCTTTTACAACGCATGCCGCTAGGAATTCAAAAGTCGAGAAACCAAGCATTCACTTTCGGAGCTACGGTGTCATCAGATTAGATTAAAAACACGAATATGTTACTAGATTGTCGTGCATGGGATACTCAGCACGCATGCTGAATTACATAATTTTAGAAGACGTTTCAATTACGTTGCAGATGCCAGCCCGCCGACTCAGGAACTGACATTCCCGCCCTTCTTGAAATGTAGCAATTTAATGTCGATTTGTCTCTTGCAAAGTGTCCACTCTAATTACGCTACGAAAGTGAGTGTCTTCAAAATTTTACGAGGCAGAGGAAATACCTACTGTGTATTATTCATTCATATTAAACATGCGCACCTCTTCCCCACTACGCATTACGTTTGCTTATTGAAGTGACCGCGTTATTCCATAAGGAAAACTCTGCAGCATGAAAGCATACTTCCTTCGAGTCCTGACCTTTGAACCCTTCCTAGTTAGTGCAGAAAATTTCTCGAAGCTGCGTTAGAATCACATTGCACGTTTCGCTTACTAAACGCACATCCAAATGGAAAGGTATGCATATTTCCTAAATTCTCTTGAAACATGGAAATATTTATAGAATAAATATAGAGACACCTTATTGACAAAGAGACTCCTTTTCGTGAACTGACGAAGAAATCTTAACAAAAACTATAACATGATGCTACGTTAAATATCTCATCTTCATCAAAAACCGCAACTGCTTTTTATGGCTAAATTCCACAACAATTTAATATTTAAATCAAACACGCGCCACAGTGTTACTAATCATACCCATCACGTAAACAGATTACTTGCCGTTGTAACCACAAGGAGTATTTTTGAATAGTGTGTATTTGAAAGGATCTGTATCTTATTTGGTACACCTGATGATGAAACGATATAGTTTCGAAAGCGCTAGTGTGTTTTAGCGAAAAATAAAATATTTCTAACGTGCCTAGACCGTATGAACTTTATTCTAAAAACATAAATTAGTACGTTATCAATTACACCGAGTGTCTGACTTCGTAAAATCATCATATATAACATAATGAATCACTTCAGATATGTAATACATGGAAATATAGTAAAATACACATATTTATCTTTCTTTAATTGTTATTCGGTTAAAGTATATAATAATGTTTTTTCGTTGAATTTTAGAGATACTGAAATCGTAAATATTTACATAATCAGTGCTTTTTTCATTTCTGAGCGCTCTTCTCTTTTTAGAAAATAACACTCAAATATCTACTTTTAAAATACCCATTAATAAAAATATCTACTTTTAAATAACCTCCCTTTCTCGCTTCTCTTTTTTAGAAAATAACACTCAAATACAGTATCTACTTTTCAAATACCCATTAAGATTAATAAGCTATTTTGAAAATATTTCCACTGTGAAACAAGCGAACCAAATAAACAGCGTTTGCTAAGGCACATAAATTGCAGATGAGTTATTTTTTAGAAATCTTTGACATGCATACGTGGAAGCACGTCAATGTGTTTATTCTTTCTTTCTTTCCACCTTGTGCTGCTCCTGTTGTCCTTCTTCACCCTTCTTATTTCATTTTTAGTCTTGTTTTCTTCTTCATCCTCCAGTTTTTTTCTGTTTTCTCCAGCTTTGCTTTCGCTTCTTCTATATCTCTTTTTCCGTTCGTGTTGTTCATCTTTTCCTTTCCTCAGTGTCTTGTTGATTTTCTTACCTGATCTTACTTCTTCCCGCACTTTCTTCTTCTTCTTCTACTTGTTTGACATCTTGTTCTTCTTCAGCTTCCACTATCTTCCTCCGTTTTTCTTTCTCTTGGTTTTTTCCCACTCTTTTTATTTTTCGTTGTTCTTCAAATTCTCCATCATCTCCCCCTCCGCCCACAATTTCTACCTTTTCTTAGTCTTCTTAAATTCTCCTTCTTTACCCATTACTGTTCCCCGTCGATTTCCTTCTTCAACTTTATCTCGTTTTCGACCTTTCCTTCTTGTTGTTAGTCTACAACTTTTCCTTTCTTCACTTTTTCTTCCTTTCCATTTTGTTCCTGCACTTCTTTTCCTTCATGCTGTTCTTCATTTCCACCATCTTCTTCCTCCATTTTCCTTTCGCTTTTCTTCAACTTCTGTTTTCCCTTTATTATTATTCTTCAGATCCTCCTGCTTCTTCCTCATCCTTTTTAGCACCGACCTATTCCCTGTTGTTATTCTTCAACATTTCCTTCTTCTCTGACCATTTTTCCCTGTCTTTGTTTTTCAACTTCTCCTTCTTATACTTTTTGTTCCCTTCCATTTCTTTTCTAAACTTCCTTTCTTTGTGAATGTTCTTCATCGACGTTTTCATTTCCTCCCATCAATTTCCTTTACCTTCATTTGCTTTTTCCGCTTCTTATCCATCTTACTGTCCTCCAGATTCTTTTCTTCCTTTGTTTTTATTCCTCATATTTTTGTTATTCCTCTAATTATATACTTTGTTAACTTGCCAACTAGACCTCCTTTATCTTCCATTTTTTCTTCTCCTTCTTCATCATCATTTTCCAATTTTTTGATTCTCTGTTCCTCTTGAACTTCTTCTTTGTGTTATGCCCCGTCTTAGACTTTATCTTGCTTCTCCATTGATTTTGTAGTTTCATTAATATCAATTATTTTAAATTCACGTGACATGACTTTGCAAGAACTGCCCTGCTCACTCAGTCCAGTTAAATGTCATTTAACCTAAGTTCAATTTCTTCATGTCCTTACTTAAGTAGAACATTCACGTTGAAATCCTACTTTTGCTGTTTCTCTAAGTTCTCAAAGTTCATAATTCCACAATTCCCATATTCTTCGTTTCTTCTTCACACCTATCTAGACATGCTCAGTTTGGTATTTTAGAACATCTTTGAAATTACCGAAACCTCTTTCCTTAGACACTATCTACCAACAAGTAATTGGACACCTGTGACAGCAAAGGAAAACGAAGTTTATTCACCTTCAATAGTTGGTGGAGCCTCCACGAGCGACGATTACAGCTCCGACCCTCCGGGGCAGACTTTCAACCAGGCTTTGTACGACGGCTAGCGGTATTTTCTCCACTCGGCTTGGAGAAGACAGGTCAGTTCCTTAACCGATTTTGGACGGTGGGGACACTCCTTTAGTCGACGCTCCAACTCGTCCCAGAGGTGCTCGATTGGGTTAAGGTCCTGGCTCTGCGCAGTCCAGTCCATTCGATTAAACCTATTTACACCATACCAAGCCATGGTGGACCTCGCAACATGACAGGAGGCATTGTCATCCTGAAAGTAACATGGATCCACCCGTAAAACTGTCACAACGTAGGAAGCGCATGGTCATCCAAAATGGTGCAGTAGGTCTTGGCGTTGAGTCTACCAGGAATTGCGACTAAGGGTCCCATGCCATACCAGGAGAAACACCCCCATAGCATAATTCCACCGCCGCCGAACTTCGCAGTTGGCACAATACATTCCGGCGGGAGGCGTTCTCCAGGCAGACGCCAAACCCAGAACCTGCCATCCGAACGGTAGAGGGTGAACCTTGATTCGTCGCTCCAGAGAACCTGTTTCCACTGTTCAACGGTCCACTGTCGACGTTCTTTGCACCACGTTAGCAGAGCAGCGCTATTGGACTTGGTGATCAAAGGCTTGTGGGCGGAAGCATGTCCATGATAACCTAGCAGATGGGCTTCCTTACGGATGTTATTCATCGAAAGAACACTCCCGGATGCCTGTTGAAACTCCTCGCGGATGTGTCCCATCGATTTGGTGAGGTTCTTCCGCATTTCTCTGGCCAGCACCCGTCGGTCTCTAACTCCCAGTTTTGTGGGTCTGCCGGGTCGGGGCACATTCCGACAGTCACCTCTCGTCTTCCACTTGCCAATCACGTAGGCCACTGTCGATTTTGGGTACTTCAACTCGCTGGATATGTCACGTGTGGATCGGCCATTTATGTGATACCCGACGATTACACCTTTCTAGAAATCGGAGAGCTCGGAACTGCTTGGCACCTTGCATGGGACTGGTTGCGTTGTTGTTTCCCACACGATATTTGACGGCGGCGGCCGTGACGTGTATCAGGATCGCAGATATCGTCGATTGCAAGGGTGTCCAATTACTTGTTGGTAGATAGTGTATCTTCTCAATACAAAATATTTCCTTTCCAAAGCTATTGCACATCCACCTGATAATCTTCGTTTCTAATAACGCTTACATAGTTGTATCGGAATAAGATGACCACCTACCTAATAATAGGAATAACCACACTTAGCCCGAATGACACGGGCGAGATGGCATTGCTTAGACGTAATGAGGACCTGGAAGGTTGATCGAGGCACATCTGCCCATTCGGACTGCAGCAAAGCAGGGAGAACCCGGAGAAGGCTTGGTTGTCAGTTTGCACGTCGAACTTGTCGATCCAAATAGACCCACTGGGATTGATGTCGTACGATTTTCGCCGGCCCAAATCCATAGAGCTCTGTCACGAGATGTGCGTGCATCATCATCCTCTGGAGCTCTGGTAGGTTGTTGAAAGACAGAGTAGGTACCTCATTTTCGCACTAGCTTCCATTATTTCGATTGAGGTGGTCAATATTGCAGGTGCGACACGCACACCTGATTGATTGAAATATGTATAATATGAATAACAAAAAAAAATAACAATTATATATTATAAAAGAATACTTACATGAATGAGTGTTAGAGGTAGTAGATATCAGGACAATCGTTACCAATTAACTGGTAACGAGCAAAAGCCTACACTGAAAACGTAAGAATTTAACCAGAAAATCGTGGAATTTTAGATCATTAATTTAGATCATAATTTAGGAATTAGATCATAATTAGGAATTTAGATCATTAATTAGTATTCAATGTAAAGAATTTAGATCCTTAATTTAGATCATAATTTAGGAATTAGATCATAATTAGGAATTTAGATCATAATTTAGGAATTAGATCATAATTAGGAATTTAGATCATAATTTAGGAATTAGATCATAATTAGGAATTTAGATCATAATTTAGGAATTAGATCATAATTAGGAATTTAGATCATAATTTAGGAATTAGATCATAATTAGGAATTTAGATCATTAATTAGTATTCAATGTAAAGAATTTAGATCCTTAATTTAGATCATAATTTAGGAATTAGATCATAATTAGGAATTTAGATCATAATTTAGGAATTAGATCATAATTTAGGAATTAGATCATAATTAGGAATTTAGATCATAATTTAGGAATTAGATCATAATTAGGAATTTAGATCATAATTTAGGAATTAGATCATAATTAGGAATTTAGATCATTAATTAGTATTTCATGCGAAGAATTTAGATCATTAATTAGTATTCCATGCGAAGAATTTTGATCATTAATTTAGATCATAATTTAGGATCTAGATCATAATTAGGAATTTAGATCATTAATTTAGATCATAATTTAGGAATTAGATCATAATTAGGAATTTAGATCATTCATTAGTATTCAATGCGAAGAATTTAGATCATCAATTAGTATTCAATGCGAAGTATTTAGATCATTAATTAGTATTCAATGCCAAGAATTTAGGTCATTAATTTAGATCATATTTAGGAATTTTAGATCATTAATTTTCGATCATAATCTAATCGGGGAATTTTAGATCATTATAATATGAATAATAATAAAAAAACAATTATATATTATAAAATAATACTAACATGAATGAGTGTTGGAGGTAGTAGATATCAGGACAATCGTTACCAATTAACAGGTAACGAGCAAAAGCCCACACTGAAAACGTAAGAATTTAACCAGAAAATCGTGAAATTTTATATCATTAATTTCGATCATAATTTAGGAATTAGATCATAATTAGGAAGTTAGGTCATTAATTAGTATTCAATGCGAAGAATTTAGATCATAATTAGGAATTTTATATCATTAATTTTAGATCATAATCTAATCGTGGAATTTTAGATCATTATAATATGAGTAAAAAAAAACAAAAAAACAATTATATATTATAAAAGAATAATAACATGAATGAGTGTTAGAGGTAGTATATATCAGGACAATCGTTACCAATTAACAGGTAACGAGCAAAATCCCACACTGAAAACGCAAGAGTTTAGCCAGAAATAGAAAAAAATCACAGCATACCAAATACACTCAAATTCGCAAAAAACACTCAAACATATGTTCAAGTCTGATGTGATAAACTATGATCTTCAACAAATACCTGAATCTTCTGAATTCTTCTTTCAAAAGTATCACAGTAATTCTGAAGTATTTATTTCAGGATGCGAATCTGTTTGAATCGTTCAACTGAGGAGTCCATTCAATTCTGATACACATCAAGTATTTGTCATTTTCTTGTAGGACTTCCGTCCACAGTGAGTAGAGTTTAGGTCCCAGCCACCTACAGCGAGATCGCCTTTTGGGCAGGATACAGAAACGGCAGGAATGAGAGCAAGTCTAGCGACTTTGACAGAACAGTTTGTAGTGAGATTAGAGTACAGTAGATGGCGCCACCGTACAAGTACGATATTGCACATAGAGGGGTGAGAGAATTTCAGGGGGTACATAGGAAAGGATACCAGTGGGTCCAGCCTGGGGGCCGTCACTTAACGTGCTCGTCCGATACACGGCGGATATTCAGCGATTGTTAGTAAATCACACCAACTCCGAAAATCAGCTCAGGCTTGAACCTGGGGACCTTGCATCGATAGTCTGAATCAATAGCCACTAGGCCATCCGCGGCTCAATTCTTATACACTTTCATTCAAATTTACATGGTGTTCTTTAAGAAATGCGGACGTAATAGGTTTAGTAGTGTTCGATGGCTCAAAGATTTTTTTTATTCCCTTACGAACTAATGGCCAATGGATCTCAGGATAAGCAAGCAATAACGTATCTACATGATCCCGTCGTGCAACTGCAAGGCTGCACTGAGGGAGCACCGGAACCTTAAACTCTGTGTCTAAAAGTCCAGGTTGTCGAATTTGATCCTTTTGACCGGTATCACCCTGACTCGGTACGCGAAGTTGGTTAAGACTGGTCTTGGCTTTTAACCCTTTCGCTAAGAGAACGCCCGGCCATCCAGACGACCACAAGCGCCCAGGTCGCCCGATAACTCGACTAGGATTTCGTACCCCACGTGTTCTTTGAATTTACACGGCGTCTGGCGGATTAGTAGAATACACCCTGAGTCATCTTTGTTGGCGTTAAACAAAGAAGTGAACCAAGAGTTTGTCTCGGGGCAATATCATTCAGCATTCTGACATCGCTCAGTAGAGTTTTTATTCTGTTGACACGTGCTTCGTAAATATAACTTATATAAAAACATTGTAGGATTGCATGCATTGGAAAAATTATTTGGAACATTTTTTGGACACCTAAAAGTTTGTGTAACACATAAATTTACAAATTACCTTTTTTTTTGGACAACCCGGGTGCGAAATCCTATAGTCAAAAAGAACACGTGGAATACGAAATCCTAGTGGTTGTTGGAACAAATAAATTTACAAATGGCATTTTTCTGGACACGTAAGGGTTCGTAGAACAAATAAATTTACAAATGACATTTTTCTGGACACGTAAGGGTTCGTGGAACAAATAAATTTACAAATGACATTTTCCTGGACACGTAAGAGGGTTCGTGGAACAAATAAATTTACAAATGACATTTTCCTGGACACGTAAGGATTCGTGGAACAAATAAATTTACAAATGACGTTGTTCTGGACATCTAAGGGTTTGTGGAACAAATAAATTTACAAATGGCATTTTTCTGGACACGTAAGGGTTCGTAGAACAAATAAATTTACAAATGACATTTTCTGGACACGTAAGGGTTCGTAGAACAAATAAATTTCAAACAACATTTTCTGGACACGTAAGGGTTCGTGGAACAAATAAATTTAAAACTGACATTGTTCTGGACACGTAAGAATTCGTGGAACAAATAAGTTTACAAATGACATTGTTCTGGACACCTAAGGGTTCGCAGAACAAATAAATTTACAAATGAAGTTGTTCTGGACATCTAAGGGTTTGTGGAACAAATAAATTTACAAATGGCATTTTTCTGGACACGTAAGGGTTCGTGGAACAAATAAATTTACAAATGACATTTTTCTGGACACGTAAGGGTTCGTGGAACAAATAAATTTACAAATGACATTTTTCTGGACACGTAAGGGTTCGTGGAACAAATAAATTTACAAATGACATTTTCCTGGACACGTAAGAGGGTTCGTGGAACAAATAAATTTACAAATGACATTTTCCTGGACACGTAAGAGGGTTCGTGGAACAAATAAATTTACAAATGACATTTTCCTGGACACGTAAGGATTCGTGGAACAAATAAATTTACAAATGACGTTGTTCTGGACATCTAAGGGTTTGTGGAACAAATAAATTTACAAATGGCATTTTTCTAGACACGTAAGGGTTCGTGGAACAAATAAATTTACAAATAACATTTTCCTGGACACGTAAGAGGGTTCGTGGAACAAATAAATTTACAAATGACATTTTTCTGGACACGTAAGGGTTCGTAGAACAAATAAATTTACAAATAACATTTTTCTGGACACGTAAGGGTTCGTGGAACAAATAAATTTACAAATGACATTTTCCTGGACACGTAAGAGGGTTCGTGGAACAAATAAATTTACAAATAACATTTTTCTGGACACGTAAGGGTTCGTGGAACAAATAAATTTACAAATGACATTTTCCTGGACACGTAAGGGTTCGTGGAACAAATAAATTTACAAATGACATTGTTCTGGACACGTAAGAATTCGTGGAACAAATAAGTTTACAAATGACATTGTTCTGGACACCTAAGGGTTCGCGGAACAAATAAATTTACAAATGACATTTTTCTGGACACCTAAGTTTGTAGACGGAAATATGGCCCCGGTAGCACACATCCTTGCAATCTAACGTATGCCTAACACTGAGCCACTGTCATTTAGTAACAGAAGCCGTTGGCACAGTGTTGGGCCTACGTTAAATTGCCTGGAGGGCCTGATTCTAACCGACTACACACAAAAGATGCGCACATATATTCGGTAGGTATTACAGCAAAAAACAAAACAAAACAAAAACCATTTTGGGCGTCATAAAATGTTTTTGTACTACGAGAAAAAAATACTCATTTAGCAGAAAAATAGTGATTTTCAGCCGCAAAGACAGCATAAAATACTAATATATAATTCCAAATAAACTGCGGTACCTTCCTTTGTCCAAAAAGCAGAGTTTATGATAGAAAATGTGCCGTAAAAGTTCTTTCATATTTGCTCAATCGAAAGAAACAGATTGAGATTATATTTTTTACAAGAAAGAACTAGAGAAAAGAGGAAAGTGATGATTTTCCAGCTGTTACCACCCACATGTGTTTTAGGGTCTCAGTAGAAGAATGCCCAGATTGCCGCAGGGAAACATCCAAAGGTCAACGCATAGCAGGCCTAGAGATCAGAATCTTCGAGTTATGACCCAGCACTAATCCTTCGTTTGTTAACTTGATAAAGGGAGGAGGAATGAAATTCGAAAACGAGCAGCAGACACTTTCGGGTGCTGTGGTATTCTGAGTGACAAAACATTATGGTGTCGTGGCCGCAAAAGGGTTAATAATTCGATGCGCTATAACACTGATCCTGCAACATCCCGTTCATACTCATGACGTCATCAGTGGAGGGATCACCAACATCTGAAGAAACCAAGGGAGTATCTGAAGCAAGGGACTCCTGATCCGTGTCATGAACGGCGAAATTAGCAATCACCATGGTTTTTTGGTTCCCTCCAAACCATTGTTATTCCAAATTTAAGGCAACTCATCTTTCCATTTCTTCATTGCCGCAGATGTTCCATGAAAGTTTTGCATACCATACGGAAAGCCAACGTTTTATCTTGGTCGCCAGCTAAACATCAAAATAACCAACAAACGTCCTCTTCACAAACTCAGACATTGGTTTCCTATTTTCTTTTTGGATGTACTCTCCACAAATGTAACAGAAAGATATCTAGATGGTTCAAGCAATTTCTTCCTGAGGAAGTCATGGCGTCTACTTTATCTGCAAAAATTAAATAGATCACATTATATTCTCTAGTTGTATAGGTGTTCACGCACTCACATTAGATTAACAGACGATGACTTTACAATTGCGGGGAATTAGAATATTACTTTCAGATATTTTGAAATTATTGTAATTTCGGTTCACTTAATTCCCGGAGCACCAGAACACATACTCCATTCACATTCATCTGATTCCATTCGCTTTCTGCTTATTTCTGTCTTTGGCGAGCTTTGCTTTTAGCCAGATCGTCGCTAAAGTTGGTATATCTACACACGCAAAAGAACCACAAAAAATCCTTTATCGGCCTGAACAATCAATATTTAAAAATATACACTTTGTTATATTTCTGTACATCAGCGTCTATGGTGCGTATGCCGTATCTCCAAAACCATAGAGAATACGGCCAAACCAATGCCATTTTTAGAAACGGCGCACTAAATATGCCCACGAATAGGTCTAACTTCCAAAGCACCAGACTTTTGTTTCGTTGCTGTGTGGCTTTTATTATTCGTTTATTGTAATACTATAGTTGTTTTCGAGCAAGTGTGATATCTTCTTTACATGAAAATTTAACTGTCACCGAGTTTCGAGCTAACTACCTCACACAAAAATCGAGATATATGCAGCATTTAAATTAACTTATGCTATACACTGAAGTGCCAGAAATACTGGTAGAGACGAGCTTATGCAAAATACATAGCAACGTCATTTATGGACATACTCGGTTGAGTCCGCCATTGCGTATATAAAGCGATAGACATCCTTGCCAGCTGTCACAGCTATTTTCGGCCTGAGAATGACAAGTAATAACGATTTAAGCGATTTTCAACGCGGTGTCATAGTTGGCGCTCGTGAGATGGGCCATAGTGTTTCAGAGGTTGAAACGAAGTTCGGATTTTCACGGACGACCATTGCAAGGGTGTACCGTGACTATTAGAATTCCGGCAAAACCTCCAATCTACGATACCAGTGTGGCCGTAAAAAGACGTTGGGTGAACGTGACCATCGTCGGCTGTCAAGAATCGTTTCACGCGACACTCTCGCACCTAGCATCGGAATTCAATGCTGGAGCCTCAACAAGCATCAGCGTCCGGACTTTTCAACGTACCCTGCATGATATGGGCTTTGAAAGCCGACGCCCAACTCGAGTCCTATTGATGGGTGCACGACACAGAGCTATTTGCCGCGCTTGGGCACGGCAACACCGCTACTGGACACTTGATGACTGGAAACAAGTAGCCTGGTCTGACGATTCGCGTTTCCAACTGTTTCGACCAGATGGAATGATTCGTGCGTGGCGCAAACCCCATAAAGCCATGGATCCCGCCTGTCAACAGGAAACTATACCGGCTGATAAGTAGGGGGAGGGTCTGTAATGCTATGGGGTGTGGTTTGCTGGACTTCACTGGGACCCCTGGTACGTCTACAAACGTCTGTGACCGGCCAACGTTATGCGCACATCCTTTCTGACGAGGTACACCCGCTCATGTCCTGCATTCATGCTGATGGGTTGGGCCTGTTCCAACAGGACAATGCACCTCCACACATGTATCGGGACGACGCGTTATGATTAGAGTAGCATTCATCTGAGTTTGAGGTGTTGCCATTCCACCGAAGTACTCAGATATGAACTTGAAAAAACACATTTGGGATATCATGCAACGCGCTATCGAAGACAGGAATTCGAGACCTCGGAATACACCCAAATTGTGGAACGCTCTGCAGGAAATATGGTGTGCATTGCCTACAGCATATTTTCAGAAGCTAGTGGAGTCCGTGCCCCGTCGTATTTCTGCAGTCCTGCGCTCCAGTGGGGGACCTACGAAGTATTAAACTGGTGTACCAGTTTTTTTGCACTTCAGTGTATACTGGGAATGATAAGAAGGAAGTTCTTCTTACTAAATAGTTACAACAATATTCATAAAGCTGTCTACGTACGATATACTAAAACACATTTTCAAATTTCAAATTAAAACCACTTTATTTACAAGTTAAAGCTGTCTTTGAATGAATGTAAGAGAAATTCTATAATATATCTGCAATGTAAATTCTTTTGCACATATTTTCTGGAAGACTATTACTTTGTAGTTTTCGAAATTTAGAGGACAAATAAAAACGACCTATAGCTAATATTTGCCACAGTTATTATTCCGAAAAAATTGTTAGAACGTTTTTTAAAATTCAATTTATCTGACACGAAAGTATTCTGATTTGGGCGATAGATGGCGCGATAAGTTAGCCAAGTAGTACTTCCGTCTGGAAGAAACGAGATCTCTCATTTTTGTCTGATGTTTTTGAATTATCTAGGCCAAATAGAAATAATTAAATGGGTTCAAAAGTGAGACTGGAAACTTGTCTCCCAGAAATCATCTTAAATCCTACTGTACGTTCATTTTTTGAAGAGAAAATGTGTACATTAGTGTGTACGTTATGTGTACATTATACTCTGTAGCCCGTTTTCGAATCGCCGATGCCACTCATAAACTCTAGTTCGACTCATTGCACTCTCACCGTACGCTGACTTGATCATTTGAAAATTCTGTGCGAAAGAGTTTCCGAGCAGAACACAAAATTTTGCACTGTTCAAAATTCGACATCGTTGTCCTCGCGACGTAAAGCCTCGAATGCCTGTAATCACGAACTACGCACATACGTTGTACGTGTTGGATCTGGATCAATCCGGTTCTTGCTGGTCGGTCACATGATGCTCTTAGCTTGCTCACCGGGAAATGTCGTAATTCACTGACTTTTGGCAAATATTCAAACAGTTCCGGAACTTTTTGAACGTACTAGTACACTTATTAACTGAAGAATACGCAGCTGTTACAGACTTATTAATTGAAGAAAACAATGAAAGTTTAACTGAATTTGAGAATCATGACATCACACTCAAATTAACATTTCAACTTCACCTAGCTGATGCATCCATGCCTCCTAAAGAACTACAGATGGAATTGATTAACCTCTCAGAAGATGACATTTTAAAGTCCTTATTTGACGCTAAGAAAGAAGCAATTTTAATGCGAAAAAATGCGATAGAATGCCCACGTCTTCGGTAACATGCACGAAAAATGCTTTCTTGCTTTTCAACCACTTATTGCTGCGAATCTAAGCACCCCGGAAAAAAAATTACGGAATGCTGTCATCCGGAGAAACAGTTGGAAACTGGTCAGGCAGAGAAAAATGCGTGTATATAATAGAATGGAAAGTATTGTATGTTACTTGCTGCTTTTTCAGCCTTGTAAGACGTGCATGCCTAATCAGTTTTATTGTTGCTTACACATGGGTAGAAAAAGGTGACGTAACAGAGTGGCGAAAGGGAGCTATCGTTTTTGGTCGTGAACATGGTCATTCACTTAGGGAGGTGGTGTAGTTCGTTCGCGTTCCCAAGTCCACAGTCAGTAGTGTTCATTTAGCGTGGAAGGAGTCGGCAAGAGATAATTCCCGTCGGAGCAGCTGCGACAGAAAAACCATCATGAGCAACCGTGATCGTCGACGTCTGGGGCGATTATCAACCGCAAAACAGTTCCAAACCCTGCAGGAATTGCTGCAAGAGCACATTGCGGGACCCAGTCAGCCTGTTTCCAAACGAACGTTTCGACGAGAACTGCATGGTGTAGGAATATTCAGTCGTGTAGCTAGGGTAGGCCCCAAGCTGTCTGCCATACACAAGAAAAAAGCTGATGGAATGGGAGACGGAACATCAACGCTGGACAACAGAACAGTGGCGACGCATCATCTGATCGGACGAATCCAGGTTCTTCCTGTATTCCAATGATGGTCGATCCAGGGTCATGCAAAAGGCCAGAGAAGCCTTCAACGCAGAGTGTGTGCAAATGGCTGTACAGAAGGGGATGGAAGTGTCATGTTTTGGGGGTGTATATCCAGTGCTGGGGTTGGTCCCATAGTTCACGTGTCTAATGGCATGAAAGCTGTGGACTACGTGAAACTGTTGGATAACGAGGTGTTGCCACATGTCCAGTTCCTCCAAGATGCCGCCATTCCAGATCCACGTTATCAAGACGACAACTGCGATGTCCAGCGAGCTACCATTCTGCAGGATTGGTTTGCAGAACATGAGGTCGACGTCCCACGTCTCACCTGGTCCGCCAAATCACCTAATCTCAATGTTATAGAGAAAATTTGAGACATGCTCGAACGGGCCGTTAAGAAGAAACAACAACACCCTCCCAATTTGACTGCTCTGCGGGACCAGTTTTTCACGGCGTGGTTCCAACTGGACATTAATGTCATCCGCTCCCAGATTGACAGCATGCCAAAGAAAATCAAGGCTGTGCTTCGAGCTCGTGTTGATGTAACCCATATTAACCAATAAAATGAGCATTCCGTATATTTTTGTCGGGTGTGCTTACATACTCCTATCTAACCCAAATCAAGACGCCCTTAAAGTCACAAATGAGGGATACCCATCTAAAGGATCAGCTGAAAATGCGGACCTCATTGTTGAACAAAATATTAATCTAATATTAATAAAATCCACATTATTTTATTAGGGGTATTCAAAAGTTTCCGCCGCCACCGCTGGCGGGCGCTGTAGGTATCTAACCGGCCGCCGACCCGTGCTGTCAGTTCGTACATGAAGCCAAGCATGGCGGTCGATAAAGTTCATTTGCGGCACTGTTTGTTATTCATGTTTAATTTAGGGAAAAGGGCGAGTCAATATGTCAGGCGTATGGCGAAATGGTTATGGATGAACGGACGTGTCGAGAATGGTTTGCCAGGTTTAAGAAAGGTGATCTAAGCTTGGAAGACAAGCCAGGTGCAGGTAGACCGCAGGAACTCGCAGACGAGGAGCTGGAATCGCTGTTGCAAGAGGATGCCAAACACTCGACGACGCAACTGGCGAAGCGTTTGAAAGTGGCTCAATCGACGGTGGTGCAGAATCTACAGACCTTCGGGAAGATCCAGAAGACTGTTGAGTAGGTTCCGCATATTTTGATGGAGAGTAATATTGGTAAACGACTGGGCATCTGCATATCGTTACTGAAGAGGATTCAAGGGAAGAATTTCTTGAGTAAGGTTGCCACCGGGGATGAAAAATGGGTCTATTGCGACAACCCCGTATGCGAGCAATCCTGGGTCGACCCAGGCCAGCCATCAACATCCACTGAAAAACAGGATATCAACGGAGAAACGGCGCTGTTGTGTGTGTGTGTGTGTGGTGGGATATGCATGCACTGCTGTGCTTCGAACTGTTGAAACCGGAAGAAACCATCACTGCACAACGATATAGCGATCACGCGATGAAACTGAACCCCACAATCGAGCAAAAACGCCCATGGAGAGGTAAAAGACACCGCCTAATCATCCTCTTACACGATAATGCCAGACCACATGTCGGTGCCACTAGGCAATCAACCCTTGAACAGTTACACTGGGAGGTTTTACCGCAACCAGCTTGCTCCCCGGACATTGCACCCTCAGACCTTCATCTGTTTCGCTCTACGCAACATTTCCTAGTCCAACAGCGGTTCACCACAGTTCCAGAGATGGAAAATTTCGCCATTGCGCTCTTCAGCTTAAAACCCGAGTCCTTCTATCACAGGGGCATTCATTTGTTGCGTGAATAAATGCAAAAGGCCATTGATGCTAACGGCGAGTATTTCGTTGAATAAATGTGTAGTGGTTTCCTGATTGTTACTGTCTCCTTTCTCCTTAAAACGGCGGAAATGTTTGCATACCCCTAATACATAACCCAAATCAACGCCCTTAAGATCACAAATAAGGGACACCCATCTAGAGGATCATCTGAAATTGAGAATCTTCTTATTCCAACCAAATATTCAAAGGCCTTTCAACAAAACGGTGTCACGGCAAATTCATTAAACTATTACTAAACTTTACAATTAACAATATTTTGCATTTTAGAAATTAATTGCTGTACATATAGTGGTTAGAGTTTTATAAACTAATGCACAATTTGCAGTACAGGATGACCATAAAGTCTTTCCGACATAATAAAAATTAATATAAAAAATTCTATGTAAATTAAAATAGATCAGATCAGATCATATGTACAGGATTTTAGGAGGACCCCAGGTCTGAAACAACCCTTAGAAATAGGAAGCTAGGAGATTTGGGCTAGAGTGCCTGTTAGGAAAGTGACACGGAAGCAAGGTAGAAAGAGGGAAGAAGACGCCCTTATTTATTCCCGTGGGGGGGCAGTACCCGGGGTCCGACGGCTTAACGTGCCCATCCGACGCACAACGGATATTTAGCGGTTCGAGCGTTCATACCTGCCTGGGATCGAACCTGAGGTCTTCTCCGTGGCAGTCACGAACGTTGGATGGTTGACAACATTATATAGTAGCACCAATAAAGTTTTTTACGATTTCCAACCGTAGGTTGAAGAAGCGTATATGCTCCAGCTTTGTCCGTCCGCACGATAACTATCGTAAAATAGTTCGATTTCGATGAAATTTTACTATCTGGTAGGGGACCACCTGCGGATAAACCCTATTGAAAATGGGCGAAATGGGGTCAAAAGTCACGACATAGGAGACGGGTCCATTCCATTGCCCTTATGCGTCATAACTTGCGTTAAAAATGGTTCGATTTCGATGAAATTTCATTATACCGAAAGATAAAACAATTGTTTCAATCGGATGTTTAGAAGAAAAATATGTGGAATAAAATATATTTTTGAATTCGACATCGGCTGCTTTTAAGCCCTCTACCGGCGAAATTATACATCGTAAAAAAAAAAAAAAGGAAATAAAGGATCATCTTTCGCGTATTTCAAGATTCTCAATGCAAAAAGGATTTTTTTAAATCGGACTAATAGTTGCAGAGATATCGTGTATGCAGACGGACGGACAAACCGATAACTTAAGCACGATCTTCTTTTACAAAGGGCGTGCTAAAAATCGCGCAATGTCCTAATTAATCTAAAGCAGAGATGAGGAACCTCTTCATGTTGGAAGGCCGCATTAAGTTAGTTGTAATCTAATAAGGTCCTTCTCAAGAAACTTCAATTAGATATGCACTATTGTGTCCATGAAGTATTTCCCACATTAAAAAAAAATGATATAAAAAATGTATTACAGGTGCAAGAAAGAGATTGCACGACAATGATGGTGCACAAGTAAAATTTCTTTTCAGTGTCAGTACACTTCTACATGGGCGCCATTTGTGGCCCCGAGGACATTAAGCGATATTAGATTTCACGCTATGTTTTGTTTAACATCTCAGAAGACACAGAACCAATGACATCCTTTATTCTGTTCTTCAACGCCTCGACATCTCGAAACTTGGTCTAAGAAAAAAGTTTAAAAGGGTTATGCCAGGCGATCGAGTTGGCCATATCATTGAACCGAAGCGGCCAATCCTTCTGCCCGGAAATGAAGTATTCAGGGACTCATGAGCAATTACTGACCAATGTGGTGGGGCACCGTCTTCTTGGAAAATTACCGAATGTTGGATCGCATACAACTGAGGTGCTACAAAATAGTTCCAGTATGTCCAGGTACACCTTCCGGGTGGCGTAGTAGTCTAAGCGATGGCTGATGATCTTTCGTCCGAAAGGGGTCCGGGTTAGAATCCCGGTGAGGCATGGATCTTGTGTCTGTCTTACGGCACTGGCTCTTTTCCTTCGCAGGAATCAGTGACCCTAAATTAGGGATGGGCTACTGCTTATAGCCCATTGAGTTGCTCACTGTGATTGTTAAACCTTCAATTGTCGCTCCGGTGGCGCAGTTGTCTAAGCGATGGCCTCTGATCATTCGTCCGTTAGGGGTCCGGGTTCGAATCCCGGTGAGGCATGGATGTTGTGTTTGTTTTACGGCCCTGGCTCTTTCGCTTCCCAGGAACCTGTGACACTAAATTAGGGATGGGGTGACTGCTTATAGTCCATTGAGCTGCTCACGGCGGTACATGTTGCATATTACTGTGGTCTCTGTAAAAAAGAAGGGTCCAATGATTCTTTCATGCGTCAGACCGCAGCATACGTTCACTCTCGAGCTAGCCCTCTGTTATTCGATGACATAATGCGGATTTTTTTGTTCCCAAGATTCGCACATTGTGCCTATTTACTGTACCAGAGACGGGGAACGTGGCTTCATCTGAGAAATAGACACTGTGCAAATAGTAACTATCATGAGTTATGCGCTGCAACATCTTCTTCGCAATTGCAGCAGAGTGAGGCTGGTTAACTGAATGAAGTGCTTGAAGAATCTGTTCCTTATAAGCGTACAGATGAAGACGTGTATGTAAATTTTGTGAACCGTGGCACGAGGATTCCCAGATTCCAGTGAAGCACGTAGAATAGATTTCCTGGGGCTTCGCAGAAATGTCTCCTGAACAACTGCAGATGTCTTTTGTGTAATCGGCAGTCAGCCCGCTCGGGGGTAGATAGCCAATATTACCCGTCTCTTTAAATTTCTCATTCCACGCTTTTATGCTCTTTTGGTCCGGTGGTGATCGTACCAAATTTCAGTAGATCTGTTTCTTTGTTTCCAAAAGAACAGATCTACTGAAACGGCTGTTGCTAAGTTGTCAAACTTTATTTCCGAAGCACTAGATGACAGTTATAATACTATTTGTGTTTTTATTGATTTCCAAAAAGCTTTCGACACGGTAAATCACAACATTCTGTTGCATAAATTACCCAAATACGGTTTTCGTGGCAAAATTCTTTCCCTCTTAATGAGCTACCTCTCTCATCGCAAACAGTATGTCACTGTAAATAAAATAAACTCTGATCTACTTAATATTTCATGTGGAGTGCCTCAAGGTTCGGTATTGGGACCGTTACTGTTCCTGTTATATATTAATGACCTTCCTCTGTGCCTGCAATCAACTCATGCTTTGCTATATGCTGATGACACTGTCATTTTTCAAAAATGTCATGATTTGCATAAGTTACAGATAATGATCAATAATGATCTATCAAATTTATCTCGTTGGTTATGCTCTAACAAATTATCACTTAATATTCTAAAAACCAACGCCGTATATTTCCGAAACGTTCATAAAAGAGAGGACACAAATAAATTTCCAGTCAGGATTAATGATCTCCCCTTAAAATTGTGGACAAATTTCAGTATCTTGGTGTTGGGTTTGATGAATTTTTTATTTGGAATACGCATGTTCAGTTTGTATTAAAAGAAGTTTCCTTACAGGTTGGCCAAAAATTAAGCATCTCTTCCCTATCAATGTCCTAAAAACTTTTAACTATGCGTTTATTTATACCTATCTCTCCTATTGCCTGGAATCTTGGTATTCAAATATAAGTGCAAACAATAAGTTATGCTTGCTCAAATTACAGAAGAAATCTGTTCGCTATATGCTGAGCACAGATTACATGTCTCATTCAAAACCATTATTTCTAAAACTAAATCTTCTAAAAATTCATGAAATTTTTACCTTGAAACTAGGTATCATGTTCTTTTAAAATAATGCATCTTAAACTGCCTATTTTTCAATCTGACATCAAATATCTGGATTATTCTATCTTCACGAGATCTGTTGCTAACAACAAATTATGTCAGCCGTGTGTTAGACTTAATTATGATTTAAATAGCATACTGTATAAAGCCACTATCCTATGGAATAAACTCCCAGAGAGCATCAGATCCCTGGAAAATATCAAAATGTTTTCCTTGTCTCTGCGAAATTACATTGTAAATCACCCTGATCTCCATAACGAATCTCAACCATATCATTAAATTGTAGTTCCAAGCATGGTGCTAACAGGGGTGCTTCTGTTATAACCATCTTACTTGCTTTCATATATGACATATGTTTTATTCTTTTTCTTACATCTGATAGGGGGAATCGCCTTACAACCAATGTGTTCAAATTCCTCCTGGTGTATTGCATTTTCATATAACTGTAAGTTTTAAATGTGTGCAATAAATAATTGTATTGTACTGTATACTCTTTTCTGAAATGACGCTGGACCGATTTGATATCATGGACCCACAGCACACACGCCGCTTTTTCTTGCATGGAAGCCATTATCGATGAAATGCTTCCCTTATTCAGCAGTAGCGCTCACCTAAAGAACAGAAAAGCAAATTAGTAAAACCATGCAACGCATTGATTATGATACGCTTTCCAACATACCAGAAATCATTACTCAACTTATTACTCAAATTATGAGAATAACGGCTGTGGAATAAATCTAGCTCCTGTGTCCTGACCTTTGATCCCATTTCGATGATAATCAACAGAGCCGGTTAGGTATAGTTACTTTTTTCAAATTACGCATAGATTTTTCGTTAGGGGGCATAAAAGTAAATTACGTTTTCCCCGATATCTCTTTTTCTAAAACTCAGATTCGAAAAATGTTTTCTTTAACAGATACAGCTCATGATGGAAAATCATTTGCATATAATTTCAGATTTTTGGTAAATACTTTGACCAGCAGGGGGCGTAAGTATTAGTTTTTACTTCTGATGTATTTGCCATAAAAGCCGAGCTTCCAAAATCTCGATTGAAAAAGTTCCTTCGTGGACCGATGCCACTCACGTCGTTAAATCTTTCCGAAAATTTTCTTCTTAAAATATTCCATGGTTTCACCGCCAGAGGGCGTAGATATATATTTCTTATTTTTTGTCAATATCTCTACTTCTAGGAGTCGGATTTGAAAAATTCCTGCTTTGTTGAATAGTGTTTTCAGTGTGACCTGTTTTTCATATAATTTCAAAATTTTCAAGTCATTCATAGACTCTTCGCTAGGGGGCGTAAAGGTAAATTGCGTTTCCCCCCATATTTCTGCTTCTAAATCTCCGATTTGAAAAACTCTTTCTGCACCGGATATAGCCCCTTATGGGAAATCCTTTGCACATAATTTTCAATTTTTGTTAAAAATGGTTTGGCCACCAGGTGGCGTAAGTTTTAATTTCCGATTCTGATCTATTTGCAACAAAATATAAGCTTCTGAAATCTCGATTAAAAAAAAAAAAGTCGTTTGTAGATCGATACTACTCATGTCGACAAACCTTTCAGGACCATTTTCTTCTTTAAAAAAATGCATGGTTACTAGGCCAAGGGGCGTAAATGTATATATTATTTTTCTCAATATCTCTACTTCTAGGAGTCCGATTTGAAAAATTCTTTCTTTGTTGGATAGTGGTTCTGAGGCGAAATGTTTTTCATACAGATTCGAAATTTTCAAATAAATCATAGACTTTCAGCTAGGGTGCGCAAAGATAAAATGCGTTTTCTGCGGTATTTCTGCTTCTAAACCCCCGATGTTAAAAATTCTTGCTGTACCGCATACAACACCAGATGGAAAACATTTTTCACATAATTTCTAATGTTTGGTAAAAAACGGTTTGGCCACCAGGGGGCATATGTGTTCATTTCTGGCTCTGATGTATTTGCAGCAAAATCTGGGCTCCTGATAACTCGACTAAAAATTTATTTTTCTTGGACCAATACCGCTCATATTGAAAAACTTTCTGAGAATAGTTTCTTCCTGAAATAATGCATGGTTTTCTCACCAGGGGCGTAAAGTCACATCTTATTTTTTTCGATATCTCTGTTTCTAAGAGTCCGATTTGAAATATTCTTTCTGCGTTGGAGAGCGTTTCCGATGCAAAATGTTTCTCTTACAAATTCATATTTTTCTTAACACACAAGTCTGCAACCAGAGGGTGCAAGCTCACGAGTCAGTTTACAGCAACATCTGCAGGATTAAAAACCCGATTGAGAAACGTCTTTCTTCCGTCAGATACTATTGTTTTTCATACCAGTTCCATTGAATTTGAATAGCTTTGAGAAATATAATTTGCGTCGGAACGGATTCAAAAGACGTGCTTATTGCACCCCAAAATTCGGTGTTATCTTTCTTATTTTCATAGGAACTATCCGGCTTTGCCCAGGATTTAGGCATATTAATTTCATATTCCCTTTTATGTCACTGAAAATATCGTGGGAAAAATTAATGCTTGCAAGAAAGAAAAAAGCTGATTTCGCAAATTCGGTCATTACAAATTATTTATTCATAGTGTGATTATTTCAGCAGTTGGCCGTACACAATATTTTTGGTTTCTCCTTTGTCGACGACAATATACACAGTGCGTCTAAGAATTTTTAAGACTGGGTCTGTAAAATGAAATAGAAACAAGAAATTATAATTTGTTTTAGCTTGTTATTCAAAATAAGTCCCTCCGGCTTCAATACACTTGTTACAGCGATTTAATAATGATTCGAATGCCTGTTCCAGTTCGCTTTGCGGAATTGCCTCCAAAGCACGCGCCGAAGCTGTTTGTATGGTCGAAATATCATCAAAATAACACCCTTTTAACGTCATTTAAGTTTTAGGAACAAGGAAAAGTCGCAGGGTGCTAAATCAGGCGAATACGGTGGATGATTCAACATAAAGATGTTATTCTTCGCCAAAAATCTACGAACAAGAAGTGAGGTGTGACTGGGTGCATTATCGTGCAACAAACACCTTGAACTGTTTTCATCTCGATATTCTGGACGAATGCGACGAATTCTGCCCATCAAACGCCTCAAAACATTTAAATAAAACTCACCAGTAATTGTTTGTCCACTTGGAACCAATTCTTTGTGGATAATACCCTTACTATCGAAGAATGTAATGAGCATTGTTTTGATTTTCGAAGGAACTTTTCTTGTTTTTTTGGCTCGTGGCGAGTTTTTTGACTTCCATTCCGCACTTTGTCGCTTTATTTTAGGATCATATTGAAAACACCATGTTTCATCGCCAGTAACAATCGATTTTACGAAGTTTGGATCATTTTCAGCGGCTGAAATGATGTCTCTGCAATGTGCACTTCTCCTTGATTTTTGTTCATTGGGTAACGTGTGTGGAACAAATTTAGCACAGACTTTTGTTTTGCCCAAATCTTCATGCAGGATGATTCGAATCGTTTCTTTGTTGATGTTGAAAGACTCTTCCATCATTCTTAGTGACGCACATCGATCGTTTGCCACGAAATCACGCACTTTTTCAATAATCTCAGGTGTCCTAGATGAACTTGGTCTTCCGGTATGCTTATCATCTTCTAGCGTATCTCTTCCGCCCCCCCCCCAAAAGAAACATTTGATCTACTTAAACAAAACTCACCGTAAACTTGTTTCATCATTTGGTACGTTTCCGAGGCACTTTTATCAAGTTTTGCGTTGAATTTAATAACAGCCCTTTGTTCCATCTTAATAATTCAACATGAAAAATATTTTACTTCTCTAATGAACGCCCGTTTCGTTTGAGTTATTTTAACAACTGCGCAGTACTTTTGGCAGAAAGCAAGCAGATGGTCACGGTTTATAACGCATTCGCGATTACACTGGTGACGCCACCGTAGGCAGAAATCTAGCGCCAGTCTTAAAATTTCTTTGACGCACTGTGTATACTTTTGTTGGATCCTTTGCTCTTGACATTCCAACATACAGCTCTCCATGTGAGAAGCATCAAATGCATCATGTGCTCTCAGTTTCAGACCTCTTAGAGGGACGAATCTCTGGAATAAAAAAGTTTAAAACTTACCTTTGCGAATATTTAATGAAACTGGCTGAAATTTTAATGAACACCATAAATCATTAATAGGAACATGACCTCCAAATTTCGCCTGAATCGGTAAATAACGTTTTAAATTAGCCGTCAAAATTTTATTAACCATTTCTGCGTATATATTTATTTTTACCGATGAATTAAAAATTCCATGCCTATTTTAAAAAGTTTTGACCGGATTCCGTTGAAATTTTGAGGAACTCCTCTGATTACCAATTCATGGTGTTGATACAAATTTCAGCCCGTTTCGTTAAGATTTCGCAAATTTCGTTTTTGCATTTTTTTATGCGCAGTTCTGAAAGAATAGAAACACCTATGGATGTGCCGCTGCGATGAATTCAGTCAGGTGCTTCCAGAAAACGGTGACGTAGCAAACGACGCTGACTTTATTGATTAGCTTATTAATTAATTCATAACTCGCGAACGGAACAACGTAGACATCTTAAAATAGTTGAGTTGACTTAGAAATTCCAGTATTAATAAGCTATGCAAATTTCAAGATGCGACAGTTCGGCGTTCGAGAGTTTTTACTGCTTCAGACAATGAGACGTTTTGTGTTTTATATATAAGATGTATAAAACAATATTATCTTAAAAATAAAGATAACATTGTTTTATACATCCCAAGGCTGTATAAAACCATATTACCTTTATTTTTATGCAAACCCTACCCACAGTACAACTGCCATATCGTAAATCTATATATAATTTTGACTATGTTTCTAATTGAAAGTATGTATGTGTGATCAACCGTTAAAGAAATAAAAGCTTGTTGGAATCTTCACAAGTATAAATAATACTGTTATACCCTTTTTTATATTGTAGTTTGGGATGACGAAATGTGGTCGTGGATCTTATATTCGCTTTGGGAATAATTCCACGAGCGACGAATGTCCTTTCCATGTCTCTGCTGCTATTTTTTCAATACGACAGCATGATCTTGATCTACGATTCTTCTTCTTTTCTCGATGATGATATCCTCAGGGATGGCACGTCGGCAGAACATCTTTTCCCTCTCTGATTCGGCCAACAAAAAATTGTTCTTGTCATATTTCACAAATGATTATACCCCTTACTTCTTGAATCACTTACTGCATGATAACCCACATTATTGCTCTATCATCTCATCTACACGAAACTACGGAAAAACAAAAAACAAAATGTCTCTTCACATCTCACGGACAGGGATAAGGTTTGCTTCGAAGACCATTCTCCACATCATGATCATATTTTAACTTAGCAATCTTTCCCATAAGATGTACTGAATTGTTTTTATTCAACCTGGTATAATAAACTATGGATTGCCATTTTCTGTTCCTTGTTTAGGTTTTTTTTTTTTTTTTTTTTTTTGATTGGAGGTTTAACGACCACCGTGAGCAACTCAATGGGCTATAAGCAGTCGCCCGTCCCTAATTTAGGGTCACTGGTTCCAGGGAAGGGAGAGAGCCAGTGCCGTAAGACAAACACAACATCCATGCCTGACCGGGATTCGAACCCGGACCCCTTACGGACGAATGATCAGAGGCCAACGCCTTAGACCACTGCGCCACCGGGGCGGCGTTTAGGTTTTCAAACCGTAGGTTCGAGAAGCGTATATGCTCCATATTTGCACGTCCGTACTCGCGTAAAAATGGTTCGTTTTCGACGAAATTTTAATATGTGTTAGGGGACCATCTGGGAAGGAACCCTATTGAAAATGGACGAAATGGGGTCAAGGCACTGGAGCGAGATTTATTCCACAGCCATTATCCTCATAACTTGACTAAACATACGTCTATTGCGACAAAACTTTAGTATGTTGTTCCAGAAATATATTCTGAACCAATTCTATTTAACATCGTCGAAATTGGGTCAAAGGTCAGGGCATAGGAGCGAGATTTATTCTACAGCCATTATCCTGAGAACTTCAGTAATAAATTGAGTAATCATTTCTATTATGTTGGAAAGCGTATCATAATCAATGCATTGCATGATTTTACTAACTTGTTTACGCCTTCCAACGGTAAGTTGAAGAAGCGTATATGCTCGAGTTTTGTCCGTCTGTCTGTCTGTCTGTCTGTCAGTCCGTCCGAACGATAACTGGCGTAAAAATGTTTCGTTTTCGATGAAATTTAAGTATGTGGTAGGGGATCACCAGGGAAAGAAGCCTATTATAAACGAACGAAATGCGGTCAAAGTTCAAGACATAGATAGGAGCTGATCTATTCCACCGCCCTTATGCGTTATAACCAAAGTGAAAATGCTTTGATTGCGACAACACTTCATCATGTTGTTCCGGAGAGGAACTGAACTGGTTCTGTTTAATATATTCGAAATGGAGTCAACGGTCAGGGCACAGGAGCGAGATTTATTCCATAGCCATTATAATCCTCATAACTTGACTAAAAATGCTTCTATTGCGACAACACTTCATCATGTTGTTCCGGAGAGGAACTGAACTGGTTCTGTTTAATATATTCGAAATGGAGTCAACGGTCAGGGCACAGGAGCGAGATTTATTCCATAGCCATTATAATCCTCATAACTTGACTAAAAATGCTTCTATTGCGACAAAACTTTAGCATGTTGTTCCGGAAGTATACTCAACCAATTCTGTCTAATATCATCGAAATGAGGTTAAAGGTCAGGGCACATGAGCGAGATTTATTCCACAGCCATTATAATCCTCATAACTTGACTAAAAATGCTTGTATTGCGACCAAACTTTAGCATGTTGTTCCGGAGGTATATTGAACTGGTTCTGTTGAATATCATCGAAATGGGGTCAAAGGTCAGGGCACAGGAGCGAGATTTATTCCACAGCCATTATCCTCATAACTTGAGTAAGGATTTCTGGTATGTTGGAAAGCGTATCATAATCGATGCATTGCATGATTTTACAAACTTGTTTATTTTAACCCATGCAGGAGATAAAAAAAAATCTGAATTATATTTCCAAAACAAATTTGAAGTCACTGTATGAACATTTTTAAATTTCGTATATTATATGACTTACCACTCTCGTCATAATTTACACCAATAGACGGAATCACAACTTCAAATTTGTATTGTACACTGATGTAATCCCATATCCATGGCATAAGGATATTTCCAAACGAAAATGTGGGTAAGGGTTTCGTCATGTTATATTCACCGATGAGCTATTACAATATGACGACCCCCAGCCTAGAAAAATGAGAGCTCCTGCAGATCGAACGGTGGCGCAGGTGAAGGTCATAGAGCAGTATATATACAACACGAGGACCGGTTTTCGGTTAGTAGAGTGTTCGGAGTCAGAATGGGAAAAGCTACCCCTTTATCGGAGTTGATAAAGGACAAATTGTGATAGCACGGAGCCTCGGAACTAACTACGATACAGTAGTGGCCAAATTTGTGCAAACCTTTTAGAAAGAAGTGTATTTTTGAGGTTTGATGGCTCAAAACATCACATATTTTTTGGAGTAATATCATTAAATTATATATCGATAGAAATATAACTTCATCAAGAATGCAATGCAGAAAAGTTTGTTCAATTATCTGTATTCTATGAAAAGTTATAGCCAAATAACCAGAAAAAGGAAGCATAAGTTGCTTAGGCTGATGTGAAGTAGCTTTCCTTCGTTTGAATGTAGCCAATGAGCATGAGCGTTTAGAGAGCCAATCAGGTGTCACCTTGTTTTGGCAATGAGCCAATCTGGTGTCACCTTGTTTTGGCAATGAGCCAATCAGGTGTTACTTTGTTTTGGCAATGAGCCAATCAGGTGTCACCTTGTTTTGGCAATGAGCCAATCAGGTCACAGTAGGATTCAGCTGTTGATGTCATGCTTGTGGGTTGTTCACGTGCCTCTGTAGTGAGTACTTATCAAAAGTATTGCACAGATGGCCAATCGACGAACAGTCATCTAGCCGTATGTCGTCCGCAGCTCACTGATGCCAGAGGGGAGCGGTGACTGTCGCGCACTGTTCAAACGACCACAATGCCACAGTGCGACAAATCACTCGTAGCTACAAGAGTGGTAATCATGGCACTGTCTCATAGAACACAGTTCATCGCTGTCTTCTGCGTATGCGCCTGCGTAGCCGAAGACCCAGCCGGGTCCCCATGCTCGCTGCACGTCATCGTCAACAACGCAGTAAATGGGCCTAAGATGATCGAGATAGGACCATGGATGATTGGAATAAAGTGGCCTGGTCTGACGAATCAAGATTCCTGGTGCATCACCAAGACTACCGAGCGCTGATACGCCGATTACCAACGGAGCCTATGCCACCTGGACGTACTGTTGGTCAGAAAAATGCAGGCGGCGGTGGTGTTAAGCTGTGTGCGATGTTTTTGGAAACTTTATGCCCCATTATTCCAATAGCACAATCGCTGACAGCTGTCAGATATCTGAACATTGTTGCGCACCAAGATCATCCATTCATGGCAGCTGTGTTCCCTGCTGGTGATGGCCATTACCAACAGGATGATGCTTCATGCCACACTGCCAGAATCGTCAAGGAGTGGTTGGAGGAACATGCTAGTGACTTTCTCTTAATCTGCAAATTCACGTGACCTGCACCCAATCGAACATTTGTGGTTAGACTTGGAAAATCGGGTTGGCGCAAAATCACCCGAACTGTACGGGAACTGGAGGACCCGGTGTTGATATTATAGCACCAGATACCCAAAGATACCTATCGCAACCTGAACGAATCGATACCTTGGTTGTCCTACAGCTTATTAGGTACGGCTTCCCCGATGGCGCAGTGGTCTAAGCGATGGCCTCTGGTCATTCGTCCGTAAGGGGTCTGGGTTCGAATCCCGGTGAGGCATGGATATTGTGTTTGTCTTACGGCACTGGCTCTCTCCCTTCCCTGGAACCAGTGACCCTAAATTAGGGACGGGCGACTGCTTTTATCCATTGAGTTGTTCACGGTGGTCGTTAAACCTCCAATAAAAATAAAAATAAAATTATTAGGTAGGTGGTCATAATGTGATGGCGCATCGGCGTACACAAACCAGCCACTGAATGAGAAGTCCTTGCGCAGATGTATGTAAATTCCACTATCGCAGCGTACGAGCAAGGAACGTACTATGGTGCCTTCGGACTGCTAAAAAAGAGCTCTTAGACCTAAAACAATGATTGGACTATGGAAAGCAGAGGACGAGGAGAAGAATAAAATACCACTATCAATTTTAAGAAATGCCCTGTTATCTTGGAAATCTAGATGTAGGTTCATAGTTCTTCAAAGTCCCCTGAGTGTCACCAATGGATTATTGTGCCTTCGGAAAGCTGAAAAGAGCGCTTAGACTTAAAACAATGATTGGACTATGGAAAGCAGTGAAAGGGGAGTGGAATAAGATACCACTACCAATTTTAAGAAATGCCCTGTTATCTTGGAAATCTAGATGTAGGTTCATAGTTCTTCAAAGTCCCCTGAGTGTCACCAATGGATTATTGTGCCTTCGGAATGCTGAAAAGAGCGCTTAGACTTAAAACAATGATTGGACTATGGAAAGCAGAGGAAGAGGAGAAGAATAAAATACCACTATCAATTTTAAGAAATGCCCTGTTATCTTGAAAATCGAGATGCAGGTGGCTGACAGTCCTTTAAAGTCCCCTGATGTGTGAGCGATGGAATATTGTGCCTTCAGACTACTAAAAAGAGCGTTTAGGCCTAAAACAATTGTTGGACTATGGAAAGCAGAGGAAGAGGACAGGAATAAAACACCACTACCAATTTTAAGAAATGCCCTGTTATCTTGGAAATCTAGATGTAGGTTCATAGTTCTTCAAAGTCCCCTGAGTGTCACCAATGGATTATTGTGCCTTCGGAATGCTGAAAAGAGCGCTTAGACTTAAAACAATGATTGGACTATGGAAAGCAGTGAAAGGGGAGTGGAATAAGATACCACTACCAATTTTAAGAAATGCCCTGTTATCTTGGAAATCTAGATGTAGGTTCACAGTCCTTCAAAGTCCCTTGATATGTGAGCGATGGAATATTGTGCCTTCGGACTGCTAAAAAGAGCGCTTAGGCCTAAAATAATTGTTGGACTATGGAAAGCAGAGGAAGAGGAGTGGAATAAAATACCTGTACCAAATTTTAAGAAATGCCTTGTTATCTGGGATATCTAGATGTAGGTTTATAGTCTTTCAAAGTCCCCTGATGTGTCACCAATGAACTATTGTGCCTTCGGACTGCTAAAAAGGGCGCTTAGACCTAAAACAACGCTTGGACTAATGAGAGCAGTGGAAGAGGAATGGTATAAACTACCACTACCAATTTTATTTTTTTATTTTTTTGATTGGAGGTTTAACGACTACCGTGAGCAACTCAATGGGCTATAAGCAGTCGCCCGTCCCTAATTTAGGGTCACTGGTTCCAGGGAAGGGAGAGAGCCAGTGCCGTAAGACAAACACAACATCCATGCTTCACCGGGATTCGAACCCGGACCCCGTTCGGACGAATGATCAGAGGCCATCGCTTAGACCACTGCGCCACCGAGGCGGCCCACTACCAATTTTAAGAAATGTCATGTTATCTTGAAAATATAGGTTAATATTCAGCGAAAGGGCTATCAGTCAGAAAATTTAGGAAAGAAATCATTTTATTTTAAACATCAAATATGGTGCTCGGAAACCGTTCTACAAATGTGTGAAAAACCTCTGTAATGTTCCCATTGAGATTTCTTTCCACATAAATGAACACTTATTCGCTTCTAGCTGAAGGAAGGTGATGTGTTTATCACTGAATAACGCTGATTCAAAGGTCTGATAACTCTATCAGGGAAACAAGTGCATTCTATAGTTGCATTAAATACGTTTCGGGTAAATAAGAAATTCTCTGCGGAGCGCCCCCTAAGGAATACTCCATTACAATCAAACCGTTGAAGTCGTGTGTCGGAGCAAAGTGAATCAGTGAAAACAAGATTCTGGTATATCCCTTTAAGTGCACAGTTGGAGGCCGATAAAATGGAACACATTGACGACGCCGATGTAACACAGCGGGGTTTTACCGTTTTCTGAAATACCCGACGCTTCATCGAGCAGTTTGAGTGGGTTGCTTGTTCGAAACATAAAGACCAGCTGCCAGCAGATTCATTCGAAAACCTAGGATTTCAACAGAATTGCAAGAAAATCAAAGCCTTCCCTCTGATGTCGAGGTGTACAGTCCGTGCTTTTATTGCAACGGGAAATTCGGACAAGAAGATCCCTCGGATGGGTTTACCTGCTCGTTGCTATTCTTCCAGCAAACAATTACTTGATATCAAAAGGCAAAATGATGCCTTCAAACACGGTAACTGCTCTGTATTTCGGGGTTATAACGGCACTGGAAAATGTCAAAGCTATGAATTCATGGAAAATTCCTGAAAACAGCGTACAGCAAAGCTGTCGGTATGTCTACACTGTAAACAAGTGGTGTGAATCCACGGGAAATTTCTGAAAATAGCGTGCAGCAATGCTGTCGGTATGTCCACAATGTAAATACGTTGTGTGGATTCACAGAAAATTCCTGAAAATAGCGTTCAGCAAAGTTGTTGGTATGTCTACACTGTAAATGCGTTGCGTGGATTCACAGAAAATTCCTGAAAATAGCGTGCAGCAAAGCTGTCGGTATGTCTACACTGTAAATACGTTGTGTGGATTCACAGAAAATTCCTGAAAAGAGCGTGCAGCAAAGCTGTCGGTATATCTACACTGTAAATAAGTGGTGTTGATTCACGGAAAATTCCTGAAAATAGCGTACAGCAAAGCTGTTGGTATGTCTACAATGTAAATACGTTGTGTGGATTCACAGAAAATTCCTGAAAATAGCGTACAGCAAAGCTGTCGGTATGTCTACACTGTAAACACGTTGTGTGGATTCACAGAAAATTCCTGAAAAGAGCGTGCAGCGAAGCTGTCGGTATGTCTACACTGTAAATAAGTGGTGTTGATTCACGGAAAATTCCTGAAAATAGCGTACAGCAAAGCTGTTGGTATGTCTACACTGTAAATAAGTGGTGTGGATCCACGGAAAATTCCTGAAAATAGCGTACAGCAAAGCTGTTGGTATGTCTACACTGTAAATACGTTGGTGTGGATCCACGGAAAATTCCTGAAAATAGCGTACAGCAAAGCTGTCGGTATGTCTACACTGTAAATAAGTGGTGTTGATTCACGGAAACATCCTGAGAATAGCGTACAGCAAAGCTGTCGGTATGTCTACACTGTAAACACGTTGTGTTGATTCACGGAAAATTCCTGAAAAGGGCGTACAGCAAAGCTGTCGGTATGTCTACACTGTAAATACGTGGTGTGGATTCACAGAAAATTCCTGAAAATAGCGTACAGCAAAGCTGTCGGTATGTCTACACTGTAAACACGTTGTGTTGATTCACAGAAAATTCCTGAAAAGAGCGTGCAGTAAAGCTGTCGGTATGTCTACACTGTAAATAAGTGGTGTTGATTCACAGAAAATTCCTGAAAATAGCGTGCAGCAAAGCTGTCGGTATGTCTACACTGTAAACACGTTGTGTGGATTCACAGAAAATTCCTGAAAATAGCGTACAGCAAAGCTGTCGGTATGTCTACACACTGTAAACACGTTGTGTGGATTCACAGAAAATTCCTGAAAAGAGCGTGCAGCGAAGCTGTCGGTATGTCTACACTGTAAATAAGTGGTGTGAATCCACAGAAAATTTCTGAAAATAGGGTACAGCAAAGCTGTCAGTTTGTCTCCACTGTAAATACGTGATGTGGATTCACCGAAAATTCCTGAAAATAACGTGCAGAAAATTTGGCGGCAGGTGACCGTCTTTTAACGGTGTTTCCGTTCTTAAAAGTTCCCGCTATTTTTAAACTTCCACGTTTACACAGATTTTCAATGGTCGGTAATTTCCGAAATATCCCGTTTTGGACTTTTCCGTGTTTATAAAGAAATTCTGCAAAATCGAGGTCCCTGAATTTTTCAGCCCTCACACCCCATATTCCTTTTGCCGCTATGGGAGATTCAACCCAAGGTCGTTTAGGTTAACTCAACAGAAACCGCGTCTTTTAAGCACTGAGCCAGGAAAACTCAGAAGTCGTAGCCGCGTTCGAGATAAAACTGAAACTGCGCGAGGATGAAGTTTTCTTTTCATTAATATGAGTGAATTAGTCATTTTATTTTGTATTGGAGCTTTCTTAAATAGGTTCCTAATAATTCTATAATTTCTGGAGGTGGACTTATCACAAATTAAGTATTTTTTATGGTAATTTGTAGGAGCAACAGAGTGCTTTAGAAATAAAAGTTTGATTAAACTCACAATGACTTCCAATTTTCTTTGGCAACCCCGGTGGCGCAGTGATCTAAGCGTTGGCTCATGACCTTTCATCCTGGGATTCCGGTCTCAAATCCTGGTGAGGCATGGATGTTGTGTTTGCTTCAAACTGGCTCACTCCCTTCCCTGGAACCAGTGGCCCAAAATTAGGGACAGGCGACTGCTCATGGCCCACAGAGTTGCTCTCGATGGTCGTTAAACTTTCAATCACAAAAAAGTGCCACTGCCGTGAATCAGTCCATTTTATCCAGATTTTGGAGAAGGTACATGTACACCGGAGATGTTAATCGTTAACCTGTGGCAGGTCGTCCACGGATTACAACGCCTCAAGATGATAGGTATGTGGAATTAAATGCGATACGTAAGAGGTCGATATCAGCAGCAGCGCTTGCTTTAAGGAATTTTGCGGTTTCTGGGCCAACTGTTTCAAGGCAAGGAGTATACAGACGGTAAATCAAAAAGAACTGTACGCGGGAAGACCTGCAGTTTGCATTCTACTCACTCTCTCAGCAAGAGATGCCGGGGTACTGTGCTGCAGACAACATCGAGGCTGGGACAAAAATTAATGGGTTCGATTAAATCCAGGTTCACTCTTCAACCATCGTGTTCTTATCTGGAATGAACCTGAAACCCGTTAATCCCCCAGCAAAATCCAGGAAATGCACCACTACAAAGGTGGTGGAGTACTTGTCTAGGATGGCATTAGGTCCAGCGGGCTGATACAGCTAATATACACCGGCGTGCAAGAATTAAGGACGAGACAGTTTTTCGTATGTAACGTCGTGCAGAAGTGTTTCACGTCGACTCAAATCATACCATAAGATCCCCAAGATGTACGAATGCGGGACAAGTGAGCAAAACCGTCCAAACAAGGAATCCAAAGGATACAAAGGCACTTTATTAAAAAGGTAGCTTCGAGCACAACTGGACAGAAGACAGAAACGTCCATGTGACAGGCGGCTGCGAAGAAAAATCCAGTTTTTAGTAGGGAATATTATCACCCTTGACTGCGTTGCAGGATTTACAGCGTCTGTCTATGCTGAGGAAGGTTGTCAAGGAGCTGTTGTGGCATCGCGGCCCATTCCTCTTGTAGCGCCAATCGCAGCTGCGGAGTCGTTGCTGGCGGCTGGTGACGTGCTGCCAATCGTCTCCCGAGAAGGTCCCACACGTGTCCGATTGGATTCATGTCAGGGGACCTTGCGGGGCAATCCATGCGTTGAATATCTTCACTCTCCAACAGCTCTGCGACAGCGACTTTACGATGAGGTGTAGCGTTGTCGTCCATGAAGAGGAACTCAGGACCCACAGTACTTCCCAACAGACGCACGTGAGGCAGGAGAAACTCGGTACAATAGCAGACACCAGTGACAAAAACCTCCTTGGAAGATGTGGAGGTCAGTACGGCTACCAAACATGATACCGCCCCAAACGAGAACTCCGCCACTTCCAAACCGGTCCCTTTCGATGATGTTGGAAGTGTGATTGCGTGTTCCCTGCTTTCTCCAGATGTGTATACGTCCAGAATCGCTCGTCTGGCAAAATCGACTCTCATCCGTAAAGAGAACTCGACCCCATTGCTAATGTGTCAAGTTCTTCTGTTCCTGGCACCACAGAAACCGCCGTCTCCGATGAGCAGGCGTTAATGGCACACACCGTACTGGTCGTCGTGCAAATAGACGACATTTGTGCAGCCTCCTGTCTACGGTAAAACGCGATAACGGACGTCCAGTTGTCGGTTGCATGTGCCTTGCGATTTCTCCCGCTGTCTGCCGTCTGTCTCTTCTCTCTTGTAGGACAATATACCGGTCGTCCGCCGCCGTGGTTGCTCGTGGACGACCACTGCTAAACTCTCGGACAGCTGTTCCTGTCGTTTGAAATGCTCTCCAAGCTCGTGAAACGATGCTGTGAGCGATCCCGAACTCCTCGGCCACACTAGTTACACTTCGACCTTCTTCCAACTTCCCAATGACCCAATATCGAGTAAAGTCGTCCAGATGTCGTCTATTGGATTGCCCGTTGGCCATATCACACGGTGGCAGCAACTGGACGTCGTTCAAACCCATGTACACCGTGCAATAGCTTTCACCGAATTGCTGAGCGTACACCGCATGTGTGCTTTATACCCTTCCGACAATCCCCCTCCTCTACGTCATGCTGCATATATGCGCATGCCCTACCGTACCGGACCCTAGTCTATCTCCTGAGTGGTCTTTCGGTCCGTTCGGCCTGCTCGTTCCGCTGTTATGCTAATTTCTCCTCTTCGTCCTTAATTTTTGCGCAGTAGTGGAGTATTGAAGCTCTTTGCATCAGAACAGTGAAGTCCCTCGAAGACCTACTTGGTGTACATCCCGTTGATCATCGCTCGCCAGACTGATTCTCATAATCGAAAGAAGCGAATCCGATCGTGTTTTTTTTTCTTTTGCTCGGAAAGCATCGACATATCTTTATACCGTTGATATTTGACTTTTATTTGTACATTCTATGGGCTTCGCAGCTAGCTTAGCGAGCCTCGAATATACGCCACCACTGTCGACGTAGCTCAGTTGGGAGAGCGACGTACCCCAGAGTGAGGGGATACGGATTCGATGGCCGTCGCGGGCGAATTTGTATTTTCACATGTCTTCATTATTTAATTACCGCACCGCCTGTATCCCGAAATTGAGCAAATCTGAACTTTTGCTTTAGATATTACAAATGAGTTCGGAGTAAGAGAAGCCCTTATGTATTTGTATCGTTGTAACGTTCAGCTGTTGCTAAAAATCAAAATAAATTTTCAAAAACATCAATGGTTAAGTTCCGCGAGAATCAGTTTTCAATTGAAACTTTGGAGGTACGTATCCAGAAATGATATATTTTCTCGCTTTTTTTTCTCAAAAAACAACAGACTCGGAAAACGTGTTGCATAAATATTCCTATGAAGGCGCAAGGTAAATATATATACTGGTGATTTTGAACATGTTGATATTGCTTTGAGTGATCCGAGAATTTTCCTAAGATTAATTTCAGTCGCACACGTCAAGCACGTCTCTCTTGACGTTCCTCCGATTGCCAAAAACAGTTGAGATTCTCGTCTTTCTTTTTTGAACGAAAAGATCTGTCATTTCAGAAATAGAGAATAAAAATTCTAATACTTTGCCCTCTTGCCTGAGGCTCGTCACAAATGTGATGAAAACGAGACATCGATCTGCAAACTAAGTTCTCGAGAGGAACAGTTTTTGACTTGGATATCTTATGGCATAATTCGACGTGACGAGAACTCTGACAGTAAGTCGCTTCGACTTTTTTTTATATTTCGAAAAATATGCAGAGATTTTTTTTTCTTTCTTTTTTTTTCTCTGTTTTCTGATGCAGACCAATTTTCGCAAGACAACTGACATATGTCAAACGCCACTAGTAATATATAGCAACCTTCAGGCATGAAATAATGGTTGAAAAAGAGCACTAAACTTTGAAACTGAATATATTTCACGGAAGTCAAAATTAAACGGTTCGCTGAAAGCATCTACTTAAAACACAACATCTGTCAGTTCTCTCTTTCAATTTAAGAACAGTTTGTTCACTTATCATAGATTTTCGAAATCCTAAAAAATGTTTTCACATTTCGTAGAATCTAGGCACAAATAAACGCTCATCACGAAAGCGAAACAGAAAAACAAAATTGCTCACACCGCACAGGAGGCGCTGGGATCTGCGCGCTGGTTTGTGGTCATTCGTCCGTGATGGGTCCGGGTTCGAATCTCGGTGTGGAATGGATGTTGTGTTTGTCTTGCGTCACTGGTTTTCTCCCTTCCCAGGGAACCAGTGACCCTTAATTAGGGAAGGGCGACTGCTTATAACCCAATGAGTTGCTCATGGTGGACGTTAAACCCCGAATCAAACCCAAAAAATCTTTCGTTACCAGTCATAATACACAGTGCGTCAAAGAATTTTTAAGACTGGCGCTAGATTTCAGCCTACGGTGGCGCCACCAGTGTAATCGCGAATGCGTTATAAACCGTGACCATCTGCTTGCTTTCTGCCAAAAGTACTGCGCAGTTGTTAACGTAACTCAAACGAAACGGCCGTTCATTAGAGAAGTAACATTTTTTCATGTTGAATTATTAAGATGGAACAAAGGGCTGTGATTAAATTTAAAGCAAAACTTGGTAAAAGTGCCTTGGAAACGTACCAAATGATGAAACAAGTTTACGGTGAGTTTTGTTTAAGTAGATATAATGTTTTCCTGTGGCACAAACGTTTTTTGGACGGAAGAGAGACGCTAGAAGATGATAAGCATACCGGAAGACCAAGTTCATCTAGGACACCTGAGATTATTGAAAACGTGCGTGATTTCGTGACAAACAATCGATGTGCGTCACTAAGAATGATGGAAGAGTCTTTAAACATCAACAAAGAAATGATTCGAATCATCCTTCATGAAGATTTGGGTAAAACAAAAGTGTGTGCTAAATTTGTTCCGCACACGTTAACCAATGAACAAAAAACAAGGAGAAGTGCACATTGCAGAGTCATCCTTTCAGCCGCTGAAAATGATCCAAACTTCGTAAAATCGATTGTTACAGGTGATGAAACATGATGTTTTCAATATGAACCTAAAGCAAAACGACAAAGTGCGGAATGGAAATAAAAAACTCACCACAAGCCAAAAAAGCAAGAATAGTTCCATCGAAAATCAAAACAATGCTCATTACATTCTTCGATAGTAAGGGTATTATCCACAAAGAATTTATTCCAAGTGGACAAACAATTACTGGTGAGTTTTATTTAAATGTTTTGAGGCGTTTGATGGGCAGAATTCGTCGCATTCGTCCAGGATATCGGGATGAAAACAGTTGGTGTTTGTTGCACGATAATGCACCCAATCACACCTCACTTCTTGTTCCAAGATTTTTGGCAAAAAATAACGTCCTTGTGTTGAATGATCCATCGTATTCGCCTGATTTAGCACCCTGCGACTTTTCTTTATTCCCCAAACTTAAAATGACGTTAAAAGGGTGTTATTTTGATGATATTTCGACCATACAAACAGCTTCGACGCGTGCTTTGGAGGCAATTCCACAAAGTGAACTGGAACAGGCATTCGAATCATTATTAAATCGCTGTAACAAGTGCATTGAAGCCGGAGGGACTTCTTTTGAATAACAAACCAAAACAAATTAGATTTTCTTCTTTCTATTTCATTTTACAGAACCAGTCTTAAAAATTCTTTGCCACACTGTGTACTTCAGACAAAATCTCTTCCATATTTTTCATAGCGAGTAAGTAAACTTTGTCATGTTTTAAGTCTTTACTTCTTCATTTCAGTGGTTAGGTGACATGGTACCCAAGGTGCACATGCTTTGTTGTATTCTAAAACGTTAACAGTATCATTAACACTATCTAAACTAATGTGCAGCTTATCTGCCATTGTTCTCTGAGTCATTGTTTGATTTCCCCTGATGAGCTCGTCGAACGTTTGTCTCTTCAAATCGCCAGTTTCGATTACGCGCTTCCCACTACGCCGCTGGTCCTTCAAAGCAAATATTCTTCAACTGTCCTCTGATTTTCGCTTCCAACGACGAAGAGTGCTTGTGTCCGAAGTTCCACAACCATAAACTGCAATTAATCTGGAGTGAATATCTTTGGGAGGTACATTTTCATGAGTTAAAAGCTCTAGAACGGATCGTTGCTTGACCCCCTTCCACAGAGTTGGAAAATGATAATCCATTTTAAGCTCAATAAAAATACCCAAGTGATATAACGGTATGGTAAAGCGACTACGCCCAATCGAATGCAACCGATAGCAGCGCCCCTAGTGGCGAAATGTGGAAGTTAGCCATCGCAAATCGAAAACGAAAAGAAGTAGAGCAAAATCTCAAAGAACAAAGTTGTAGAGAATCAATTAATTAGTACAAAACGACATTTGTTTCACTCGGATAAGATAAATTGTCGCCTGAATACCCTACAATGCTCGAAACCGATGCGCGACGATTGGAATCTGCATACTCACATTTCGCAAATGTAGCCGTATGTAAATGCAGATTGTGACGTTGTACCGTACCTACGATGTAAAAACCAGTAGCAGGATGTACCCTGATCAAAAGTTTAGGTCTACGTACGCTGTGTGAGAATGGCGAGCTTGGATTTCTGGGGTTACGTAATAAATCAGGTGTATGCAACAGCGCCTACAATTCTGCTGGATCTACGTCGTCGTGTTACAGATGCTTGCAATAATGTGACACCTTCCATACTGAGGAATGTGCATGTAGAGTTACTTTCACGAATAAAAATGTGTATCGTGGGCAATGGCGAACTCTTCGAGCATATTCAAAATTTACTTTTTATCACTGTGCGCCAGTTTGCCTTTTTTGTTTCATGACGTCATCAAACTGTAATGACAAAAATACGCATTTATGCAATAAATTGTGTGCATTTGCTCATACCTATCGCTTGTTCCCTTCAAATATTCACACAAAAGGTCGCGCATCGATTTCGGGCATTTTAGGATATTCAGGCGACAATTTATCTTATCCGTGTAAAACAAATATCTTTGTGTACTAATTAATTGATGTTCTACTACTTTGTATTTGGAAATGTTGCTCTATCTCTTTTCGTTTTCGATTTGCAATGGCTAACTTCCGCATTTCGCCACTAGGGGCGCTGATATCGGTTGCATTCGATCGGGCGTGGTCGCCTTACTATACCGTTATCTCTCTTGCATAACTGTACCTCTCTCCGTTCGCAAGTTATTCCAGGCTAAAGGAACTTTCCTATGTACCCTGAAAGTCCCTTGGTGCATAGGGACTTTTCTATGCCTGAGTGAATACCAATTCCCCTAAAGTACGTAGACTAGTCAAACGTCCTGCATATATAAAATTTACGCATAAGTGGTCTGATTAATAAATTTTACCATAGAGTTTTATATTTTAGTTTGTTAGCAAATATTGTTTTAGTTGCTTTCGAAAATAATTATAATTATTAATAGGTGTTAATTGACAAGATAGGTTATTCCATAGCATCAATATCTTGTAATCAATAAATGTTTTTTTGATAATGTTTATGCCATTCAAAAGAACGTAACTGCCAGAATAAAAGGAACAGGCACCGTAAGAATTTAATTTCGTTTCCTGATTATTAGTTTCAGAAGAACAAAATTATTGCCTTATCCATGTTCTGCCTTATTTGAATTCTGCAGCTTTACATCTCTTTGCGTCCGTATATATTAAAATGACACCGTTTCACAGCTGCATTTATAAAGATGGTGATTTTTGTGAGTATATATCGACTCATGAGCACAAATACGTACGATTATTGGTCGTTAAAAAATACATGACAACGATTTGAATACATATATACGTATCAGTAAGCTTGTGACGTACCTGCCAGCAGGACGCACACGACATAAAGGCACATAGCAATCAGAATGAACGTCTGCGTAGCTTAGTTGGTAGAGCGACTTGTTCCGGAATAAGCGGACTCGGGTTCGAATCCCGGAGTAGACCAAAAATGACGGAGAAATTTACTTCGTTATAATGGTCCCCCGAACTATCCGGATGACCCGACCGTTCAAAATCTCGCAATGGTGTGATGTTATTTCCACACCGCGAGATAGGAAAAATCAGAGAATCTCTTCTCCAGCGCTTCGAAAAATAAATGTGTGTGACGTTGCATTCCACACACCGGATTGACTGAGAGTTCTCAAGTGCACGTTCTACAGCGGATGGCTGCCTGCGACGATTCATGGTCACGGCTGACCAGTGGGCCATGCCCCCGCCCGGCCCCCTTTAGGGGGGAGATGTGACGTACCTGCCAGCAGGACGCACACGACATAAAGGCACATAGCAATCAGAATGAACGTCTGCGTAGCTCAGTTGGTAGAGCGACTTGTTCCGGAATGAGCGGACTCGGGTTCGAATCCCGGCGTAGACCAAAAATGACGGAGAAATTTACTTCGTTATAAGCTGTTCTATGAGATTCAGAGGTTAGATGCACAAATAAAAACAATCTATTACATAATGTTTACATACTCTTGCCGTATCAAACTTCTCCATTTGCAGCGATCTTGACAAACAACTCGGGCTTCACTGACATCCATCACACGACATACACAAGACCTTCTATACTTCATAGTCATAATATTTTTCTCATACACACTGTTAAACATTTTGTGGTTGGTTGAACCTAAAAGTGGTGCTACACACCAGCTGGGCAATTTTCTTAGAAAAAATACACCATTCTTTGGTGCAAAATAAACCCAACAACATGGCGTAACCTTGTACCGTAACTTGGTGAAAAGTTAAACCACGTTGTTCGGTTTTGTTTGCCAAACATGATGGTGTATCTTTTCTCAGAAAGTGGGCAGCTGGTGTAGCACCACTTTTTGGTGCAACCTACCACACATTTTTTAACAGTGCAGACATCCCTGAATCTGATTCTTCCATAACTTCCTTGTCCTCCCTCTGCCTTTTCTTCCTGCCACTTGGGCTAAAAGAATTTTCTTAGTAAGCATATCGTTCACTCATCCTTTCAACATGGCCATACCATACCATAATAGGATATTAGTCTTCACCTTGCTAACAACATTTTGCTTACAATTACACAACTGCAACACAACTTCATTCCTCACACGATCAGAACGTGTCTTACCACAAATTCCTCGTAAATAACGCATTTCTCCAGCACACAAACGACTCCTATGTTTCTTCTGCAGTACCCAGGTTTCACTACCATACATCAGAGTAGGAACAATTACACTCTCATACACAGCCATACGGGACTCTCTTGAGAACCCATCATTCCTGTGAAAACCTCCCAAAGTAGCCATGACTTTCAATGAAAAATTCACTCGCCTACTAATTTCACCACCCAATTTGTTCTCTCTGTCAAACATGCTTCCTAAATACACAAACTCACTCACCTGGGCAATCACAGTGCCGTTTATACTTATATTACATTCAGTGCAAACAGTTCCTCAAAAAAAAAAAAAAACAATATAAAATCAAACAGTGGTTATCGCTCTTTCCAAGTTTATAAGTGAGTCACGGAAAAATTGGCATTGACCGCCGCCGGAAATCAAACCCAGGGTCTTGCAGTTACGCGCTGGATATGCTTACACTGCACCACAGTGGTCTCGTATTCCTCCAGACTCACATACACTAACTGCCACGCCAATTTGTTAGGTTGCTTCTTGGAGCCCCGCACAATGCTGGGGATTCACCAAAGATGGTAAGCAGCAACTGAACAAATAATTAGAGGGCGAATAAATAATTAATACAGACATTTGACGTGGACCAGGAACATCAAACAGAAGCCATCGCTCTTTCCACGTTTATAAGTGAGTCACGGAAATATTCTTATTGGTCGCCACCGGAAATCGAACCCAGAGTCTTCCAGTTACGCTCCGGATATGCTTCCACTACACCACAGCGGCCTCGAACTCCTCAATACTCACACACGCTAACTGCCAAGCCAATTTGGCAGGTTGGTTCTTGGAGCCCCGCGCAATGCTGTGGATTAACGAAAGATGGTAAGCAGCAACTGAGCAAATAATTAGAAGGCGAATGAATAATTAATACAGACATTTGACGTGTGGTGTAAGTGGAAGCATATCCGGCATTAATACATACATTTGATCGCTGTGGTGTAGTGGAAGCATATCCGGCGCGTAACTGGAGGACTCTGAGTTCGATTCCCGGTGGCGGCCAATGAGAATTTTTCGGTGACTCACTTATAAACGTGGAAAGGGCGATGACCTCTGTTTGATGTTCCTGTTCCACGTCAAATGTCTGTATTAATTACAACAGCACGACTTTGGCTTTTCTCTTATTTATACTCAGTTTGAATTTCAAGCAAACTTCTACATCCGAGACAACATACTCTGCAACTCGCTTTTGCTCTCAGCCAACAGAACTGTGTCATAAGCGTAGAGAAATCTGCACACACGGATATTATTTTTCATTAAATTTAACAGTGAACTGCAATTGAAGTAACGGAATGCTCAGAGATGCCGACATTTCTGAGATCTGACGCAATGGAGAGGGGCTATTAATGTTCCACGGCTCTCCTGCGAACTCATTAACGGTAATCAGTACGGTTTTCTGTGAAATCAATCAAGCGTTGACGTTTCGGGTGGCGTTTATCTTCTTGGAAGCGATGCTATGGGGAAATTTCCACCACCAACGCAAGAGACGAATTTTGGCAAAGATCAAGTAATGGCTCGATCTATGGCAGAAACTCTGGAAATAAATCATTGACGACATGCTTGGTTCCTCTTAAATTCCAATGAAAAGTACAATGAGTGAAAACTAATGTCGATAATTCCCAAGTGGACTGTGCGACGTGCCAGTATACAATCCAATCGTGGATTGGAGTTGCAGACTTTCGTACGTCACTTGATTATTACATACGCGACTAGCGTGTAGCCCGTCCTTGGAAGGTTGTCTTTAAGCTTTAAAGAAATATTAATATATTGGGGATGTTGCCCGTCCTCTGACGGAATGAAACTTTTTATTGAAGCAGATTGAAAACAAATAAAATAGGCGCCTTATTTCTGTAAGTAAGCATAAGAAAAACTTCCATAGTAAGAAATCATTCATCTTAAAACTAAAAATTATACGCTATTTATTTCCGTTTTTCAAAAGACTCCGTGATAAATAACATTCCGTGTAAAATATTTGTTGTTTAACAATTGCAGATTAGAGCGTTTAGATACATCGATATTCTGCAAAATGTGTAATATAATCAGCACTAAACTCGAAAAGTTGTTTTTCGTTTAAACTTCCTTAAAAACTTTTACTTTGATCTTTCGTGTTGAATTACATTTTCTCCGGCACACTTGTTATCCCCTTCACCCCGGGTACTGCCCCCCCCAGTAATAAATAACGGCGTCTTCCTCCCCCTTTCTACCTCGCTTCCGCGTCACTTTCCAATCGGACACTCTAGCCCAAATCTCATACCTTCCTATTTCTAAGGGTTGTTTAAGACCTGAGGTCAGACACTCCTTTCCTAAAATCCTCTACATATGATCTAATCTATTAGAGCAACGTGGCTGCCGTGGCTCAGTGGTCTAAGCGATGGCCTCTGATCATTCGTCCGAAAGGGGTCCGGGTTCGAATCCCGGTGAGGCATGGATGTTGTGTTTGTCTTACGCCACTGGCTCTCTCCCTTCCCTGGAACCAGTGGCCCTAAATTAGGGACGAGCGACTGCTTATATCCCATTGAGTTGCTCACGGTGGTCGTTAAACCTCCAAAGAAAAAAATGGAGCATTGTATGGCCTAGTAGTCAACTTTCGTGACTACCACGGAGAAGACCTCGGGTTTGATCCCAGGCAGGTACGAACGTTCGACCAATTAAATATCCGCCATACGTCGGATGAGCACGTTAAGCCCCTTATTTATAACCGGGGCCCCAAGTACTGGCCCCCCAATTATAAATAAGGGCGTCTTGCACCCACTTACTACCTCGCTTCCGTGTCACTTTCCTATCTGGCGCTCTAGCCCAAATCTCCGAGCTTCCTATTTCTAAGGGTTGTTTAAGAACTGGGTTCAAACACCCACTTCCTAAAATCCTCTAAATATGATCTTATCTGATCGTTTAAACTCAGTTAGTTGCACGTACGCACATCTACGGCTGTTTCTCGGCATGTCTATCGCTCAGGGATCTCTCCTGACTCTTACCGTGCACTTCGGCACTAATGTGGAGTCCCCTGCGCACGGCCTTATAAGCCCCAATGCTCTACTGTGGCTTCTGGGCATGTCTATCGCTCAGGGATCTCACCTGACTCTCACCGTGCACTTCGGCACGAATGTGGAGTCCCCTACGTGGAGCCTTATAAGACCTAAGGATTTCGATTGCAGCTCCGGTCTTGGACGCGCGGACATGCAGAATCGCACGAAATTTTAATAATTTGCGTGTTTGTCCTACCCGTAGCTATTCGCCGAGTTTCGGGTTAATCACACGGTGTTTTCTTAGTGCGCAGATTTTTATGACAATGAGAAATATATCATTTGAATATAATGTTTGTAAATAATCCTGCCGCCCCGGTGGCGCAGTGGTCTAAGGCGCTGGCCTCTGATCATTCGTCCGTAAGGGGTCTGGGTTCGAATCCCGGCAGGCATGGATGTTGTGTTTGTCTTACGGCACTGGCTCTCTCCCTTCCCTGGAACCAGTGACCCTAAATTAGGGAAGGGCGACTGCTTATGGCCCATTGAGTTGCTCACGGTGGTCGTTAAACCTCCAATCAAAAAAAAAAATAATCCTGATTTATATGTGTATTTTGTTCTCGTGCTGTAATTTCATTCCAGAATGAAGGTTATTCTGATCCTTTTCATCATTAGGGTCGCAGATATCCGTTTCTGGTTTCTATTTTTCTTTTTAGCACGTCTTTTTTAAAAAAAGATCGTGCTTATGTTATCGGTTTGTCCGTTCGTCCGTCTATACCCACGATAACTCTGCAACTATTAGTCCGATTTGAAAAATTATTTTTGCATTGGGAAGCTTGAAATATGCGAATGATGATCCTTCATTTCGTTTTTTTTTTTTTTTTACGATGTACAATTTCACCGCTAGAGGGCATAAAGGCAGATGATGTCGAATTCAAAAATACGTTTTATTTCACATATTTGCTTCTAAACATCCGATTGAAAAAGGATTTTATCTTTCATTTCCATTTATGTCGAAGAGTATTTTACTTTTTCAAATTACGCTCAGATTTTCCGCTAGGGGGCGTAAAAGTAAATCACGTTTTGCCCTAACACTCTTCTTCTAAAACTCCGATTTGAAAAATGTTTTCTTCAGCGAATACACCTCTTGATGGAAAATCTTTTGCATATAATTTCAAATTTTTGGTAAATAATACTTTGGCCACCAGGGGGCGTAAGTGTTAATTTTTTCTTCTGATGTATTTACTGCAAAATCTGAGCTTCTAAATTATCGATTGAAAAAGTTCTTTCGTGTACTGATGCCAATCACATCGATAAACCTTTTCGGAATATTTTCTTCCTAAAATATTGCATAGTTTCACCGCTAGGGGCGTAGATGTATATCTTATTTTTGTCAATATCGCTGCTTCTGATGGTCCAATTTGAAAAAAATCCTTCTTTATTGAATAGTGTTTTCCGTGTGCCATGTTTTTCATATATTTTCAAAATTTTCAAGTAGTTCATAGACTCTCCGCTAGGGTGCGTAGCGGTTAATTGCGCTTTCCCTATCTCTCTACTTCTAAATCTCCGATTTGAAAAATTCTTTCAGCACCGGATACAGCTCCTGATGGGAAATCATTTGCACATAATTTCTAATTTTTGCAAAAAAATTGTTTGGCCACCAGGTGGCGTAGGTCTTAATTTCCGCTTCTGATATATTTGCAACAAAATATGAGCTTCTAAATTCTAGATTGAAAAAAAAAACATCGTTTGTACACCTATACTACTCATGTCGACAAACCTTTTAGAAGCATTTTCTTCTTGAAATAACGCATGGTTTCTACGCCATGTAGCGTAGATGTATATCTTATTTTTGTCAATATCTCTACTTCTAGGAGACCGATTTGAAAAATGCCTTCTTTGTTGGATAGTGTTTCCGATGTGAAATGTTTTTCCTATAAATTCCGAATTTTCAAGTAAATCATAGACTTTCTGCTAGGGGGCACAAAAATAAATTGCGTTTTCCGCGTTATTTCTGGTCCTAAAGCTCCGGTTTGAAACATTCTTCCTATATCGTATACAAGACTTGATGGAAAATATTTTTCACATAATTTTTAATGTTTGGTAAAGAATGGTTTGGCCACCAGGGGTCATAAGTGTTAATTTCTGTTTCTGATGCATTTGTAGCAAAATCTGAGCTCCTGAAAACTCAACTAAATTTTATTTTCTTGGACAAATAGATACCGCTCATATGGATAAACCTTTTGCGAATACTTTCTTCCTAAAATAATGCATGCTTTTCCCACCAGGGGATGTAAAGTCACATCTTATTTTTGTTGATATATCTGTTTCTAAGTGTTCGTAAACTGACGATTCCGTTTACAGCAATATCTGAGGGATTAAAAACCCGATTGAAAAACTTCTTTCTTCCGCCAGACACAATTATTTTCCGTACAGATTCCATTGATTTTGAATAGCTTTAATAAATTTATTTTGCGTCAGAACGGATTCAAAAGACATGCTTATTACACCCGAAAATTCGGTGTCATCTTTCTTGTTTTAAGTTCATTTCCTGCATGTACGTTTAAGGCAATAATTTCCCATAAACAGATTTTTATTAGTGTTATTAAAAGTGAGGAATACTTAAGTTATAAACTTTGTTTATTTTATACACTGGCGGAAAGTGAAAAAAGACCACCAAGAAGGAATTGACGGACGATCATGAAATTTACATATGTTAATGGGGTCGAGTTTGCGTAGGTGTGATTTTAATTTCTGGAGCAACCGGGGAGCGCTTACGCCACAGCACGGCATAATATGCAAATTATCGTCGGTGGTATTTAAGGAGTACGGCAAAGTGAATGTAATCAGTCCTCGGCGTACGGACACGTACGAAGACCCTGAAGAAGCTGCAATGCCTGGACATGGAAGACGTGTACGATTTCAGCAGTTATCGGACTTTGAGCGAGGTTGTCTAGTTGGACTCCGACTGGCCGGGTGGTCTTATCGTCGTATTGCGGAGCGAATTGGACCGGAAGTATTGGTGGTGGTACGATGTTGGCGTAGATGGTCCGAGGAGCATTCCCACACGAGAAGACGTGGAACCGGGAGTCAGATACGGACTGATGAGCGGACCGATCGACGCATAAGACGAGCGGCGTTGTCAAGCAGAACATCGACTGCGACGTAAATTCGAGCTACCGTTGCACCTGAGGAGACTGTGCGAATAATCCGTCACCGTCTATTGGATGCAGGACTACGTGCACGGGTGCCTCTGGCAAGTGTACCTCTGACTCAAGCCCACCGTCAGGAACGGCTGCAGTAGTGTCGCCAACGTCTGCACTGGAGAACGCAATGGCGATCTGTCGTGTTCACCGATGAAAGCAGTTTCTACTTGGGAGCCTCCGATGGCCGCATGCGTGTTCGCAAACGCACAGGTGAGCATCTCCGCCCTTCTTGCATCCTCCAGCGACACACAAGGCCTACACCTGCTCTCCTGGTGTGGGGAGCGATCAGCTATCACTCCCATACACAATTAGTGTTTGTACCGGGTACGTTAAACATCACCTCCTACATCAACAACATCATTCAGCCCGTTGTTGTGCCGTATTTGTAAGGTCGGTCCATCGTGGTGTTTTCCAGCAAGATAACGCACGCCCACACACCCCCACGGCACGTGCAACGCAACATGCACTTCAGAGTGTGAGACAACTTCCATGGTCTGCACGTTCACCGGACTTTGTTCCCCATTGAGCACGTGTGGGATTTTATGGGACAACGACTTATCCGGTCTCCACGGCCAGCCACGACCATCCCCGACTTACGCGTCCAGGTTGAGGATGCTTGGAACTTAATACTCCAAACTTACGTCCAACATCTGTACGACAGACTCCATGCCAGAATTGCATAGTGTGACGCAGTTCATGGCGGTTCAACCTCGTACTAACCATGTAACATGGAAATGTTATTTTTCAGTTTACCAGCAAATACAGCTGTATTTTGCCATAATGTTTTGATCACGTTATCCTCTGTATTCCGTTATTATGCTGTTTAAATTTCGTTGGTATCAGACGTATCCTTCTTGGCGTTCTTTTTCACTTTCCGCCAGTGTATATGCGTCGACACTTTGAGTATTTATTACTTTAACGACCATAACGCCAAAAACGCCTGTTTATAGTGAGTCAGATTTTCTATTTTCTACCTTTACCTCTTCTTTAAATTTGCCTGACCTATGTGGTATCATCAGGGGGTCACATTCAGTCATCATTATTCCACCTAAACAAAGACGTGAACCAATAAATTAGACGTTGTGGTATTTAGAGTGATACAAAACTTTAGGTTCATGGTCGTTAAAAGGTTAATCTCTTTAATGCCATATGGCAAAAATGTCTTTCAATCACTGAACTGGGGAAACAAAAGGATAAAGGTTAATGGAGATTATTTAACTGATCTTCGTTTTGCTGATGACGTAATAATTTTTGCAGCTACCCCTTCAGGGCTGCAGAACATGACCCAGGAACTTCCCGACAAGGGAAAAAATGTGGTACCAAAAATGAACTTTCAGAAGACAAAAATGATGTTCAATGCTTTTACAAGAAACGGAGATTTATCTATTGATGGGAAAAAGCTGGAGATAGCCGATACCTACATTTAAGTTTCTTTAATTTACATATGTGTCTATAGTGAAAATTCTCCAAGTACATGGCGTCAGTAAATAAAAAATTACATCGCTGTTTCCACGTTTAGCAACGCACAGCAACCGAAAATTAGTTATTCGGTCGCCGCCGGGGAATTGAATCCCGGATCTCGCGGTATCTAGCCGAGCGCGTTAGCCTTACACCACGGCTGCCAACAATCCACGGCGCCATGTGTGCGTTTGTCTGTCAGCATCTGACATTATAAATCCGTAAGATGGTCTCGGGTACGGCCGAATAACAATTATTAGGTTGCTGTGCATTGCTAAACGTGGAAAGAGCGATTTCTTTGTTTATTCACTGATGCCACCTATTTGGAGGATTTTTACTTTGGATCTCGCCCTTTGGATTTAACTGCTGTAATTAATATATAGCCAGCGCCGTTAATGCCCACCAGATGGAGACGTCTCAGTAACTGAGCCCACCTTAGGGATTAATGATGTCAGAAGCTGACAGAAAAACACACGTAGCGCCGTGTATTGTTGGCCACCGTGGTGTAAGGCTAACGCGCTCGGCTAGATATCGAGAGATTCAGGATTCATTTCTCCAGAGGTGGCCGAATAACAAGTATCCGGTTGCTGTGCGTTTCTAAACGTGGAAAGAGCGATGTCTTTGCTTAATATGTGTCTGTAATTTGAGTATTTAATGCCAACTCCTTAATGCCACATTGCAAAATGTCTTTCAATCACTGAAACTGGAAAAACAAAGGGATAAAGGTAAATGGATATTATTTAACTTACCTTCGTTGAATGACATAGTAAGTTTTGTAACTACCCGTTCAGAGCTGCAGAGTATGATCCATGCACTTCCTGACAAGGGTAAGGAAGTGTTATTAAAAATAAATTTTCGGAAAACAAAAGTAACGCACAATGTTTCTACAGGAAATGAAGATTTATCGATTGATGGGGAAAAGCTGGAGACAACAGATATCAGGCGAGGGTCACATTAATGAAGAAATTAATTGGCGTACATAATTTAGTTTACAAAAATCTTCACTAAAGTCCTTTCACACCGCTTGAAGGCAACACTGGACATGGCTCAACCGAGAGAACAAGCTATATTCAGGAGTGGCTACAACACAATAGATCATATCCACGTACTGAGAGAAATAATTCAAAGAGCGAGAGAATATGAACTTCCATTGTGCATGGCTTTTATCGATTATGTAAAGGCCTTTGATTCGGTGAAACCATCAGCAGTTACAATGGCTTTGAAATCCTGCGGTATTGAAGATGCATACATTAATATTATTCATAACATCTATGAAAATGCAAGTGCAAAGATTCGGCTGTTTGAAAATACAACACACATAAAAATTGGAAAGGGAGTGAGACAAGGTGACACCATATCTCCGTAGCTCTTTAATGCCACATTGGAAAATGTCTTTCAATCACTGAACTGGGAAAACGAAGGGATGAAGATTAATGGAGATTATCTAACTCACCTTCGTTTTGCTGATGACGTAGTCATTTTTGCAACTACCCCATCAGAGCTGCAGAGTATGATCAAGGAACTTGCTGACAAGAGTAAAGAAGTGGGATTAAAAATTAATTTTCAGAAGACAAAAGTGATGTTTTACAAGAAATGAAGATTTATCGATTGATGGAGAAAAGGTGGAGATAACAGATACGTACCTTTGTCTTGGACAGCAGATATCAAGTGAGGGTCACATTGATGAAGAAATTAATGGGCGTACAAAACTTGCCTGGAGAGCTTTTGGAAGAAACAGCATAATTTTCAAGAGCAATATGCCATTATGTCTTAAAAGAAAAGTGTTTGATCAATGCATCCTTCCACTGCTTACGTATGGTGCAGAGACGTGGACTTTAACTAAAAGAGACATACAAAGGCTGCAGACAACTCAAAAAGGCATGGAGAGGTGCATGCTTGGTGCAACCAATAGAGATAAGAAGAGGAACTCGTGGATCAGAAGAATGACAAGAGTAGAAGACATCATGATTAGAGTTAAATTCCTGAAATGGCAATGGGGTGGGCATACTGCCAGAAGGCCAGACCATCGATGGACAGCCGAAATTTTAGATTGGATTCCAAGGGACCGGAAAAGACCCAGAAGAAGACCACATGGGAGATGGGTGGATGAAATTCGGAAAGTATGCGGGAGTGACATAGAGGAGACTGGCACAAGACAGACCGTTGTGGAAGAAACTTGGGGAGACTTTCGTCCAGCAGTGGATTGATAATGGTTGACAATGATGATGATGATATAATTTGGAAGGAGAGCTTTTGAAAGAAACAATGCAATTTTTAAGAGCAATATACCGTTATGTTTTAAGAGAAAAGTGTTTGAGCAATGTATCCTTCCAGCGCTTAGGTACGGTGCAGAGACATGAACCTTAACTAAAAAAGACAAAGAAAGATTGCAGACAACTTCACTCTCTCTGCCCCTTAAAAAAACTCACTGCGACGTGTTTTTCAACAATGACGCAATCCTGCTGCGGAGCGTCCGTGTTTTTTTGACATTGGTTTTAACTAGATTAAAGGCAGAACGCGCTGCGCTATCTGTTGTCCAGCAATCCACAAGGCACTGGGGACGTGTTGCATTACACGAGCTTCTATCTTTTGAGATTACCGCGTAATTAGCACGTTATTTCTGAAAATAAGACGTGGTGCTTACGTTATTGGTTTATCCGTCCGTCGGTCCCTCTGTGGACACCATATCTCTGCAACTATTAGTCCGATTTGAAAAATTCTTTTTGCGTTGCGAAGCTCGAAATATGCGAACGATGTTGCTTCACTTCGTTTTTGTTTTAGATGTACAATGTCGCCGCTAGAGGGCGTAAATACAGATGACATCGAATCCAAAATGCATTTTATTCCATATACTTACATCTAAACATCCCATTGAAAAAAATATTTTACCTTCCGATTTAGGTTTAATCACTGTTTCAAGTTACGCATAGATTTTGCGCTAGGGGCAGTAAAAGTAAATTGCGTTTTCCCAATATCAGTACATCTGAAACTCCGATTTGAAAAAATCCTTCTTCAGCGGATACAGCTCCTGATGGGACTTCTTTTGCACATAATTTCCAATTTTTGGTAAAGATTGGTTTGGCCACCAAGGGTCATAAGTGTTAATTTCTGCTTCTGATGTACATTGAAGAGCAATTGAATTAGAGATACCTGTCTAGTAACGTGTAACACCACCTTTCGCCCTGATGACGGCGGCGATTCGTCTCGGTATGGACACGATAAGACACCGGAAGCGCTGGAAAGCCATACGAATCCACGACCCCTGAACAAGCTCCCACAGTTCACGAGGATTTCATGGAGGGGGGTCAGTGACTCAAACATCTCTCTCGATGGCATCCCAGATGTGCTCGATGGGATTGAGGTCAGGTGACCTAACTGGCCAAGGAAGCGAAGTCACGTCGGTGAAGTGTTCATCCAACCATTCGGATACAATCCGGAAGCTGCATTGTCTTGTTGCAGAATGAGGTCCCCAGTGGGATGTTGGAGACGCACAAACGGGAGCAAATGGTCGTCCAGGATATCCCGGTAACGTTGACCTGTGATGGACGATGTCACAACGTAAACAGTTCCCAGACGAGAATGCCACTCCTACCAGTTTGAAGAGTACCCTGCTGGCAAGAAGGATCCATCGCTTCATGTGGTTTGCGCCGTACTCGTATCCTGCCATCCGCATGTACCAACGTGAATCTCGACTCATCAGTCCAGGCAACATTTTTCCACATGTCTAGGATCGAGTGGCGATGTTCCCGCGCCCATGCTAAACTTTGCACCCTGTGTTGTGCGGTCAGTAGCGGTACCCTCGTGGGACAATGGCCTCTGTACCCCATAGCGAGGATATGGTTCTGAATGGTGTGGCTGCTTACACATTTTTGTGCACCAGCGTTAAATTGCCGAGTGATTTCTTGTACTGTGGCCCGTATATTCGCTGTTACAATGCGAGCTAGCCGAGGATAACCCCGCTCATCCGCACGCTGTTGTCCACGGCAGTTGGTCTTTGCAGGGATGGTTTTACCGGATTCGATGTACTCACGGTGCACCCGTGACACAGTGGCTCGTGAAAATTCCAGTGCCTGCACGACTTCAGAGTTGGAGTGACCCATTCGTTTTGCCCAGGATCAAATGCACTCGGATCCTTCGTCTTACCCATACTGCGTTCGACGCTTACTGATTCCCGTCGCATCACTCCTTATATTGTTGGATCACTGCATACGTCATGTCGTTTCCGTTTACAGGCCCGCCCACAGCGCCACATTTGCATAACGACAGCTGTCTATAATTCAATTGCTCTTCAGTGTATTTGCAGCAAAATCTGAGCTTCTAAAATCTCGGCTGAAAAAATTCGTTCTTTGACCGATACTACTTATGCCGATAACCTTTTACGGGATATTTTTTTCTTAAAATAATGCACGGTTTCTCCGCCAGCCGGCGTATATGTGTATTTTATTTTTGCCAATATCACTAGTTCTAAGAGTCCGAATAAAAAATTCCTTCTTTGTTGGATAGCCTTTCCAGCGCAAAATATTTTTCATATAATTTCAAAATTTTCAAATAATTCATAGACTTTCCGCTAGGGGGCGTTAAGGTAAATTGCATTTTCCCCGATATTTGGGCTTCTAAAACTCCGACTTGAAAAATTCTTACTTTGTGGCATACATCTCCTGATGCGAAATGTTTTTCATGTATTTCTTATTTGAAGCGAAATCTGAGCTCCTGAAAACTCGACTGAAAAACTTCTTTCGTGATCCGATACCGCTAACATTGAAAAACCTTTTGAGAATGCTTTCTTCTTAAAATAACGCATGCTTTCTACGTCAGGGGCGTAGATGCATACCATATCTTTGTCGATATCTCTGCTTCTAAGAGTCCAATTTGAAAAACTCTTTCTTCGTTGGAGAGCGTTTCCCCTGAGAAATGTTTCACATATAATTTAAATTTTCTTTAACCCACATGTCGGCAACCACAGAAGGTAAGTTCACGATTCCATTTTTAGCAATATCTGGGTGGTTAAAAACTAGACACTGATAAACTACACTGGCGCGCAGAAATTAAGGACGAGGCGGTTTTTTGAATGTAACGTCGTGCAGAAGTGCTCCACATCGACTCAAATTATACCATAAGATCCCCAAGATGTACAGATATGGGACAAGTGAGCAAAACCGTCCAAACAAGGAATCCAAAGGATACAAAGGCACTTTATTGAAAAGTTAGCTTCGAGCACAACTGGACACAAGACGGAAACGTCCATGTGACAGGCGGCTGCCAGAAAAACTCCAGTCTTTAGTAGGGGATATGATCACCCCTGACTGCGTTGCAGGATTTAAAACGTCTGTCCCTGCTGAGGACGAGGTTTTCAAGGAGCTGTTAAGGCATCCCGGCCCATTGCTCTTGTAGCTCCAATCGCAGCTGCAGAATCGTTGCTGGCGGTTTGTGACGTGCTACCAAGCGTCACCCGAGAAGGTCCCACACGCGTTCGATTGTATTTAGGTCCGGGGACCTTGCGGGCCAATCCATGCGTTGAATATCTTCACTCTACAACAGCTCTGCGACGGCCACTGCACGATGAGGTGTAGCGTTGTCGTTCATTAAGAGGAACTCAGGACCCACAGCACCCCTAAACAGAAGCACGTGAGGCAGGAGAATCTCGGTACAATAGCGGACTCCAGTGCCTGAACCTCCTTGGAACATGTCGAGATCAGTACGGCTGCCAAGCACGATACCGCCCCAAACAAGAACCCTGCTACGTCCAAAGCGGTCCCTTTTGATGATGTTGGAAGTTTGACTACGTGTTCCCTGCTCTCTCTAGATGTGTATACCTCCAGAATCGTTCGTCAGACTAAATCGGCTCTCGTCCGTAAAGAGAACTCGACCCCATTGCTGATGCATCCAGTTCTTGTGTTCCAGCCACCACAGAAACCGCCGTCTCCGATGAGCAGGGGTTAATGGCACACACAGTACTAGTCGTCGTGAAAATAGACCACATTTGTGCAGCCTCCTGGCCACGGTAAAACGCGATAACTGACGTCCAGTTGTCTGCTGCATGTGCCTTGCGATTTCTCCCGCTGTCTGCCGTCTGTCTCTTCTCGCCTGTAGGACAATATACCGGTCGTCCGCCGCCGTGGTTGCTCGTGGACGACCATTGCTAAACTCTCGGACAGCTGTTCCTGTCGTTTGAAATGCTCTCCAAGCTTGTGAAACGATGCTGTGAGCGATCCCGAACTCATCGGCCACACTAGTCACACTTCGACCTCCTTGCAGTTTCCCAATGACGCGACCTCGGGTAAAGTCATCCATATGTCGTTTACTGGATTGCCTGTTGGCCATATCACACGGTGGCAGCAACTCGACGTCGTTCAAACCGATGCACAGCGTGCAATATCTTTCACCAAATTGCTGAGCGTACACCGCCTGTGTGCTTCTTACCCTTCCGACACACACACACCCCTACCCTCTACGCCATGCTGCATATATGCGCATGCCCTACCTACCGTACTGGACCCTAGTCTATCTGTTGAGTGGTCTTTCAGTCCGTTCTGCCTGATCGTTCCGCTGTTATGCAAATTTCTCCTCTTCGTCCTTATTTTTTTCACACCAGTGTATGTCTAATAGCCTTTCAGTAAGTAATGACGGTGACTATGAGTTTTTACTGTAAGACACTAAGATTTTTTTATCGGAATTCTTCTCTCGTTACTATGAACTTTTGAAATCGAGCTCTTGTCAGCTTTTCATGTACTTTATTCAGTATTCTTGAACTGCAGACGCCTCTTTTGTCCTCTTTCAGACTCTCTCGTGATCGACGACTTCAATGCCTTATTAATTTTTTGGTTTTAAATTTAACGCTCATTATCATAACATTATCATTATCATAATCACGCACCACGAAGGAGGCGTTGGATTGAAATGAGATTTTAGTAGTGTGATGGTACATACAAAGGACAGAAGTGATTACAATATCACAGCAAAAGAACGATTTCCCGCGGACATACGGTACACATTCCGGTCAGCGTCAGTACTGCGTCGGACTCAGATATTACATGCGGTGATACAGTCCGGCATACAGTCAAAGAGACGCCATACGTTATCCTGGAACAGATTGGCCCGCACTTCTTGTAACTGAAGTCATGGTGTCATCTAAAAACGTTGATTCACCCGAACATTGGTCTTTGCAACATTTTGTCATTAAATTAACTCTTTCTTGAGCCTTTTTCCCCACATGATAGCAAAATTTTATCGCACAGCTGTATGGTGAAATGCAGACGTACCTTAAACAACTGCGCAATAACAAAACTAGAATCGACTGCCTTGGATAATAACTATTGCCTAGATATTTCGTTACTTCAGTCAGTCGTCTGCGTGGTTATTTCCCTTCTTCGCACTGTGCCAACTCAAAAAGCATTAATTACTCAGTTTTTACGGAACGGCCCTTGCATTTTCAAATAACAATGACACTATCTATTGCTGCGTCATTGCCCAGAAAAGCATTCAAAAATTCTATTTGAACAATGTCTTTGACTACTTCCGTTACCCATTTCCGTTACATCGAAATATTTTACTTGGCATTTTTTGCTGTCGGGAAACATGTGTAACATCGTTCTTTCTAACATTTTCTGTACACAAACAAATTTTTAAATTTTTAAAATAAAATACATTTTTTCTGATTACGTATCAATAGATAATTTTTTATCACTTCCATTTTGTGATAAATCCTTAGGGAAAAATTGTAGTCATTTTAGAAATCACTGCACCAAATATCTTCAGAATTAGTTAAAAACTTGCGGACAATTTTCAGTGGTTTTGCAGATTTGTGTTATTACTCTCGATGAGAGAAAATGTTAATTATTTAGTAGGAACAGATGGTTCAATTAAACCTTCAGTATTTTACCGAAGCAGTGAGGTTTCACCTAGGTCTCACAAGATCTATCAATGCGGAAAGAAAAGTAAAATATCGCAATTGAAATCGCTCGTACTCGAACGATTCTAACATTCTACGAGCTTAATTTTCATTTGACAAAATGATTCTCGGCAAGCAGTTTGTTAGTGTATTTCTCTTCACATGATTTCCTTGTTATCTGTCGGAACAAGTCAGCCATTCGCTTTGCTTGATTAAAGCAATACCACCGACAAAAGTTTCTTAATTAAACAGAGTCGGATATGGAGATGCATTTGTTTATCATTAGAAGTAATGATTCTTTGAGGAATCGAAAATTCTTCCTCGTTAAATTACTCATTGAGAATGGATTCGAAATTTGTTTTAAAACCCATTGTTTAATGGCGTTGTCTGAAGCATTCCGATCTTCAAATTTATCTTAGAACATCCTTGTGCCTTTATCGCCTTTTGATATCTGACTTAGGTGGTATCTGTGTGTAGAATGCAGTGTAAGCCATTCATCAAAGATCTGTTCTTAATGGTTTTATGGGGAAAATCGTGTTTTCCTAAATGCTGAGCTTTTTCCGGGGGAAAAAGCATAAAAGCAGGAAGCAACGAGAATTGCCTTTTATTCATAGGGCTTCAGAAAACTCAAATCTTTTTTCTTTGAGAACCAAGAAACCACGTCTGGTGATGCATAGGGCCATTAAAATAAATCATAAGAATTACTTTGTTAGAACCGTCGTAATATAATCCAGGCAGACTTTTTTTTTATACGTTACAGGAAGAACTAACTTCCGTTGCTATACATGAAAGGCGAAAGAAGGGAAGTAATTTCTGCAGAAGACGAATGCTTCGGCTTTCGCGAGGGATTATGGGATACTTACACAGCAGAATCGCATTTTTCATAAAATTCTTTGTCTGAAGATCGAACTGGACATGTTAATTTTTTTTATTGATCCAACAATAAATTACACACGTCAAATATCATGATCGATGTAATGGCTAAAGTTTGTTTCTTCCAAATCAGCATATCGATGCTTCATTTCAGAAGAGGTTTTGAAACTTTCATTCGCTGCGTTCCGGTTAGCGACGCACTGAATCAATTCTTTTTTGCTTGATTGTATGTTTCAAGATTTAATTCGTACTATGAGTGGTACACTTGGGACTATCATAGCCACACACTATGTCTGAACCATTGATTTATATTCGAGGCTAGCTGCGAATTCCAGAGAATGCACAAATAAAACTGAATTAAATATACACAAATAAAAGTCAATTATCAGTGGTTTTAAAATATGTCGATGCTTTCGCTGCGAAGAAAACCGCGTGGGGATTCGCTTCTTTGACTCAGTATAACGAGCGAAAATCAACAGCATAACGCAAGCAGCTCTTCCAGTCTTCGTACTTCTGATGCGAAAACCTTCCATACCATCGCCTGCTAGCGTTACCATGACAACATGAATCAGCTGGTAGAAGGGCGTGGGCCATTGCTTGGGCAACAGTTTACTTAGGACAGCTAAGACTATCTCAGTCACTCGCATACTCCCATTCATAAGAGTATTTCGCGAGAGTTGTTTCAGTTTTTGTGTAGTGTCAATGAATTAAAATCAGAGATCATCATCATCATCCTAATTTTCAACCGTTTTCACTCCACTGCTGAACGAAGGTCTCAACAAGTTTTTTCCGCGATGATCTGTCTTGTGCCAGTCTCCTCCATGTTACTCCCACATACTTTCGAATTTCATTTACCCATCTCCCATGTGGTCTTCTTCTGGGTCTTTTTTGTCCCTGGGAATCCATTCTAAAAATTTCGACTGTCCATTAATGGTCTGTCCTTCTGGCAATATGTCCAGCTCATTGCCATTTTAGGGATTTTACTCTGATCATGATATCTTCCACCCTTGTCACTTTTTTGATCCACGATATCCTCTTCTTATCTCCCATGGTTACACCAAGCATGCACCTCTCCATGCCTCTTTGAGTTGTCTGCAGTCTTTGTATGTCTCTTTTAGTTAAGGTCCACGTTTCTGCACCATACGTAAGCACTGAAAGGACGCATTGATCAAACACTTTTCTTTTGAGACATAATGGCGTATTGCTTTTGAAAATTATACTGTTTCTTCCAAAAGCTCTCCTGGCATTTTTATACGGCGATTAATTTCTTCATCAATGTGACCCTCACTTGATATCTGCTGTACATGATAAATGTAGGTTTTGTTTTCTCCAGCTTTTCTCCATCAATCGATAAATCTTTATTTCTTGTAAAAGTATTGTACATCACTTTTATCTTCTGAAAGTTCATTTTTAATCCCACATCTTTACTCTCGTCAGAGATGTTATATCTTAAATTCGTGACTTCGTTGCATTCGAACTGTTTTGATAGATTTTGTGAAAGCTTCTCTGAACATCTACTGTCGGAACTTAATTCAAATTATGCTTTAAATTTGATACAGCTAGACTAAAAAATGAACTGGAGGTGTTTTATTCCCTTGATGAATACAAAAACAAATTAGTAAGGGACATTACGTGTTACATAAAGTTGAGTAAATTGGACATAGTGTTTAGTGAGGTGTACAAATTAGCAGACTTCATATTAAGCTTTCCATCAACAACTGCAACTGACGAAAGAAGTTTTTTTTTTTAAATAATCAAGATATATCTTAGAGCCACAAAAGGACATGCACATTCGAAAAACTTCGCTGCTTTATCAGTAGGGAAAAACATTATTTTTAAATATGAAAACGTAATACTAAGTTCAAGCAAGAGGAAAGAAGAATGGAGTTCATGTACAAATAAAGTATTCAGAAGAGGAATGCAGTTCATGTACAAATAAAGTATTCAGAAGAGGAATGCAGTTCATGTACAAATAAAGTATTCAGAAGAAGAATGCAGTTCATGTACAAATAAAGTATTCAGAAGAAGAATGCAGTTCATGTACAAATAAAGTATACAGAAGAGGAATGGAGTTCATGTACAAATAAAGTATTCAGAAGAAGAATGCAGTTCATGTACAAATAAAGTATTCAGAAGAGGAATGCAGTTCATGTACAAATAAAGTATTCAGAAGAGGAATGCAGTTCATGTACAAATAAAGTATTCAGAAGAGGAATGCAGTTCATGTACAAATAAAATATTCAGAAGAGGAATGCAGTTCATGTACAAATAAAGTATTCAGAAGAGGAATGCAGTTCATGTACAAATAAAGTATTCAGAAGAAGAATGCAGTTCATGTACAAATAAAGTATTCAGAAGAAGAATGCAGTTCATGTACAAATAAAGTATACAGAAGAGGAATGGAGTTCATGTACAAATAAAGTATTCAGAAGAAGAATGCAGTTCATGTACAAATAAAGTATTCAGAAGAGGAATGCAGTTCATGTACAAATAAAGTATTCCGAAGAGGAATGCAGTTCATGTACAAATAAAGTATTCAGAAGAGGAATGCAGTTCATGTACAAATAAAGTATTCAGAAGAGGAATGCAGTTCATGTACAAATAAAATATTCAGAAGAGGAATGCAGTTCATGTACAAATAAAGTATTCAGAAGAGGAATGCAGTTCATGTACAAATAAAGTATTCAGAAGAAGAATGCAGTTCATGTACAAATAAAGTATTCAGAAGAGGAATGGAGTTCATGTACAAATAAAGTATTCAGAAGAAGAATGCAGTTCATGTACAAATAAAGTATTCAGAAGAGGAATGCAGTTCATGTACAAATAAAGTATTCAGAAGAGGAATGCAGTTCATGTACAAATAAAGTATTCAGAAGAGGAATGCAGTTCATGTACAAATAAAGTATACAGAAGAGGAATGGAGTTCATGTACAAATAAAGTATTCAGAAGAAGAATGCAGTTCATGTACAAATAAAGTATTCAGAAGAGGAATGCAGTTCATGTACAAATAAAGTATTCAGAAGAGGAATGCAGTTCATGTACAAAAAAAGTATTCAGAAGAAGAATGCAGTTCATGTACAAATAAAGTATTCAGAAGAAAAATGCAGTTCATGTACAAATAAAGTATACAGAAGAGGAATGGAGTTCATGTACAAATAAAGTATTCAGAAGAAGAATGCAGTTCATGTACAAATAAAGTATTCAGAAGAGGAATGCAGTTCATGTACAAATAAAGTATTCAGAAGAGGAATGCAGTTCATGTACAAATAAAGTATTCAGAAGAGGAATGCAGTTCATGTACAAATAAAGTATACAGAAGAGGAATGGAGTTCATGTACAAATAAGTGTTCAAATCCTAATCCTCATTATTATTTGGTATCATGTTAGTAACGGCATGTACCTAAAATTTAGAAAAAAAAATACTTCTATTACTTAACAATTAAAAATTAAACTTCGCAATTTAAAAATGAAAAACAGTACTGGGAGGAGGAGGAGGGGCTGGGGTGAGATAGCCCAAGTCCCGGATCCAAGAGGACCCAAAATACGCCATTGGTATGAACGGAAACCAACTTTTCGTATCGAAACGGACAGGAATTTTGTCCCAAGGTACGTAGGGGAATTAAAACGTAAATGCAATTTAAAAACAAGAAAGATAATACCGAATTTTCGGGTGTAATGAGCAAGACTTTTAGATGCGTTTTGATGAGAATTAAATTTATCAAACCTACCCGAAGTCAATGGAACCAGTATCGAAAATTGTAGTATCTCACCAATGAAAGTACAAGGGTGTGCAAAAATTAAGGACGAAGAGGAGAAATTAGCATAACAGCGGAACGAGCAGGCAGAACGGATCGAAAGACCACTGAGGAGATAGACTAGGGTCCGGTACGGTAGGGCATGCGCATATATGCAACATGACGAGGGGGGGGGAATGTCAGAAGGGTATAAAGCACACGGGCGGTGTACGCTCAGCAATACGGTGAAAGCTATTGCACGGTGCACATCGGTTTGAACGACGTTGAGTTGCTGCCACCGTGTGATATGGCCAACAGGAAATCCAGTAGACGACATCTGGATGACTTTACCAGAGATCGCCTGGGAAGTTGGAAGAAGCTCGAAATGTGACTAGTGTGGCCGAGGAGTTCGAGATCGCTCACAGCATCGTTTCACTAGCTTGGAGAGCATTTCTAACGACAGGAACAGCTGTCCGAGAGTTGAGCAGTGGTCGTTCACGAGCAACCAAGGCGACGGACGACTGGTATATTTTCCTACAGGCGAGAAGAGACAGGCGGCAGACAGCGGGAGAAATCGCAAGGTACATGCAACAGACAACTGGACTCCGTTATCGCGTTATTATTTATTATATTCATTAAGGGCCAGGAGGCTGCACAAAGTTGGTCTATTTGTACGATGACCAGTACGGTATGTGCCATTAACGCCTACTCATCGGGGATGGCGGTTTCTGTGGAGCCAGGAACACAAGAATTGGACACATCAGCAATGGGGTCGAGTTCTCTTTACGGATGAGAGCTGATTTAGTCTGACGAGTGATCCTGGACGTATACACATCTGGAGAGAGCATGGAACACGCAATCACACCTCCAACATCCTCGAAAGGGACCGGTTTGGAGGTGGCGGAGTTCTCGTTTGAGGCTGTATCATGTTTGGTAGCCGTACTGACCTCCACATCTTCCAATGAGGTTCAGTCACTGGTGTCCACTATTGAACGGAGGTTCTCCTGCCTCACGTGCGTATGTTTTGAGGTGCTGTGGGTCCTGAGTTCCTCTTCATGAAGGACAATGCTACACTTCGTCGTACAGTGGATGTCGCAAAGCTGTTGGAAAGTGAAGATATTCAACGCATGGATTGGCCCGCAAGGTCCTCGGACCTAATCCAATCGAACACGTGTGGGACCTTCTCGGGAGACGCTAGGCAGCACGTCACCTGCCGCCAGCAACGATTCCGCAGCTGCGATTTGCTCTACAAGAAGAATGTGTCGCTATGCCTCAACAGCTCCTTGACAACCTCGTCCTCAGCATAGACAGACGTTGTAAATCCTGCAAACCCCGCACGGGGATAACTGGTTTTCCAGTTATTTGGGGAGCTGCGCCGCCACGGCCCGAGCTGACCTTGTGACTGGTCAACATCTGATGTCATGCCACCGCTTGTTTTTTGTTTTGGTGTTTGCAGGGACGGCTGTTCATCCAGCTGTTGGGGAGTTGCGGCCCCACGATCCCTAGCTGGTCTTGTGTCTCGCTTTTTCGTTTTTATTTATTTTCTCCACTGGCTAGTTGCCCGTGTTGTATTCTCTACCTAATCGCTACCACGCTATGTACTAACACCCCGGTCTTGTGGTTTTGTTACCCTCCACCACTAACTGTTTTATATTAACCGCTCAGTTCGTAGGTTGCTGAGATTCCGTTTAGGTTCCCTGCCAGGATTTGTCTTCTTTGGATTTCTTTTTTTTTCCTTTTAGCTGGTTTGGGTGCTAGACCTACCTGCATGTTTGCCGCGTGCGGAGACCCGTGAGGTGGAAATGGGATGTCTGGCGGCTGAGGTCGCAGGAGACCGGTTCAGTGCCTCCTGTGTACCAACACTCCTCTTCGACCCCGGCTTCGCTGTAAACGGGAATCTAGAGACTAACCCACCTCTAGTCAGAAGTCTTGTACCAAGTTGTGTACAGGGCTTTAGCGGTTTTTTTGTCGTATGGCATGGCAGGGTGAGCCCGGGGGCTGTGGGATCATGCCAAAGGCGTTAGCATGACGGTACCAGGAGGCCGAAGTGTCCGCCGAGTGCGTGTGATCACAGCCAACGGACTATATCTGCAACGTATAAGCTCCAGAACTGTGTCTAGCGTCATTTTCTTGGCTTGCGGACCTCCAGTTCTCCCTTGTAGGGCTCGGTGGTGGGTGGAGTAGTCTGCAGACGAATCTTCCTTCTTTTTTTCCATGGGTAAACCCAAAAACAAACGCTCCAAATTTAAGTCACCTGAGACAATGATAGTTGCCAACGACACTCCTTCATCTTCTCAACCTACCAAGTCTCAAAACCTTAAACGTTCTTTAGACCATGACATGGACCAAGAATGTACAACCTCTTCTTCGGCAGCTGTACCAGTCGCTCCGAAGCGTCGTCTCCCCTCGATTGCTGTGACTACGCATGCTACACACTTACTTGTAGAATCCATCGATCCGAATGAGAGACTGTCCACCAGATCTCCATTTTTCATTTCTAAAGCTTTGGACGCTGCGGTTGGCCCCTTGAAGTCTGTGAGGAAGCTTCGCTCTGGGGACCTGCTTGTCCAAATTTGCAGTGTTTCTCAGAGTAACACTTTTCTGCACCTCACTAGTCTTCAAGGCATTCCTGTCAAAGTGACACCTCACCCGTTTCTTAACAGCTCTCGGGGTGTTATTTCGGAGTTTGATCTCTTGCCATGCAGTGAGGACGAATTGGTGACTGAACTTGCAGATCAAGGTGTTATTGCTGCTCGTCGTATGATGTTCCGGCGCGATGGTTCCTTGATTAAGTCTAAAAATGCAATCTTGACTTTTAACTCCCCGAAAGTTCCGACCGAAATCAAGGCTGGCTACTTGGTCTGTGCAGTTCGCCCGTACATTCCCAGTCCTCTGCGCTGTTTCCGGTGCCAGAGGTACGGGCATTCCCAACGTTTCTGTAAGAGTTCCGCTCGTTGCGCAAATTGTGGCTCCAGTGAACATGACGGGGATGGTTGCACCTCTGCGGCTTGCTGTGTTAACTGCGGTGAGGCCCATGCAGCTTACTCCCGCAACTGTATGAAATGGAAGGACGAGATGGCGATCCAGCGCCTCAAGACCCTGGAAGGCCTCTCGTACCCTGCTGCCAAAGCCAAGTTGGGTATACCCACCATCCGACAGCGTAGTTTTGCCGCAGTAGTTAAGTCTCTGCCACCACCCGTGCAGCCCTTTGTTCCGCGCCCTGTAGCTCTCGTCGCACTTGCCAAGCGATCTACAGTTGAACAAGCGACACAGGTGGATTTCCCCGAGCTCCAGCTTATTCGACCAGCTGAGTCTGCGCCTTCTCTTTTGAAGACGACTGACTCTTCCGGTTCCCAGCAGACAGCCTGCACGTGCGGAAGACCCGGCCCTCAATCCGCAAAGGTGTGCAGTGTCCATCCAACTGTCTCGGCCTCTGCGAGGTCCCCACCCTCAACCAACATTATAGAGGAACATGGGGGGAGGAGAGTGACAGTTCGTCCCCAGCCTCAACCAGCATTGCAGAGGAACATGGGGGAGGAGAGTGACAGTTCGTCCCCACCCTCTGCCAGCATTGCAGAGGAGTGTCGGGGAGGAGAGCGACGGTTCGTCCTTCTCAATTAGTGAATTTTTTTATAAATCTGATTAACTACCTTGTCTTCACAGCTTTCATCATACTCTTTTTCAGCTTTTACCAAGCCTGCCTACTCTTACTCATTTTCCATGCTTTTAAAATTCTGTGGCTGATAGTTCTTTGTCTGGCGCTCTTTGGCCAAACCTGGCCCTTGCGCCACTAAAATCCACTAACCAACCAACCAACCAAATCCTGCAAACGCCGTCAGGGGTGATCATATCCCCTACTAAAGACTGGATTTTTCATGGCAGCCGCCTGTCACATGGAAGTTTCTGTCTTGTGTCCTGTTGTGCTCGAAGCTACCTTTTCAATAAAGTGCCTTTGTATCCTTTGGATTCCTTGTTTGGACGGTTTTGCTCACTAGTGATCTGCCACACGGATTCCAAGGATTCTAAGTGTTGAACTTTTACTTAATAATAAGTGTCATTACCATCAGATTGTAAACCTCGTATGGGTAAACAATAAATCCCACACATTTGCATGTCAAGGGGTATATCACGATCTCTACGAATATTTTGAAATAAATTACTCCAAAATCTATTTTATACTTTTTGCAAATATTACTTAAAGTATTTGTAATTGAAGTCTAATATGCTATTGAGGCAACGTATTTGATGTTATTAACATGTCTTTCAAGTATAGCTTTACTTTGATCATGATGTCTTCCACGCTTGACATTTCCTTGATCGATTAAGATCCACGTCTCGTACGTAATCATTGGAAGCATGCACTGATCAAACACTTCTCTTTTAAGACATAACGGCATATTGCTCTTAAAAATTGTACTGCTTCTTCCAAAAGCTCTGAAACCAAATTTTATCCACCAACTAATTTCCTCATCAATGTGACCCTCGCTTGATATCCACTGCTCAAAGTAAATATAGGAGTTGGATATCTCCAGTTTTTTCCGATCAATTGAATCCATTCCTTGTAAAAGCATTGTACTTCAGTTCTATCTTCTGACAGTTCATTTTTAGACCCATTCCTTTACTGTTGTCAGCAAGTTCCTGGCTCATACTCTGCAGCTCCGAAGTATTATTTCGAAGACCTCTGAAGGGTTACTTGAAATATTTTTTTTTCAAAAATACACTGACGGAAAGTGAAAAAAGAACACCAAGAAGGAATTGGCGGACGATCACGAAATTTACATATGTTAATGGGGTCGAGTTTACGTAGGAGTGATGCTAATTTCGGGATCAACCGGTGAGCGCTTATGCCACAGCACGGCATAATATGCAAATTATCGTGTGGTATTTAAGGACGTAATCAGTCGTCGGCGTATGGACACGTGCGAAGACCTTGAAGAAGCTGCAATGCCTGGACATGGAAGACGTGTACCATTTCAGCAGTTATCGAACTTTGAGCGAGGTTATCTAGTCGGACTCCGCGAGGCCGGGTGGTCTTATCGTCGTATTGCGGAGCGAATTGGACGGGGAATATTGGTGGTGGTACGATGGTGGCGTAGATGGTCTGAGGAGCATTCCCACACGAGAAGACGTGGAACTGGGAGTCACAGACGGACTGATGAGCGGACCGATCGACGCATAAGAAGAGCGGCGTTGGCAAGCAGATCATCCACTCCGACGCAAATCCGAGCTGCCGTTGCACCTGAGGTGACTGAGCAAACAATCCGCAACCGTCTACTGGATGCAGGACTACGTGCACGTGCCTCTGGCAAGTGTATCTCTGACTCCAAGCCCACCGTCAGGAACAGCTGCAGTGGTGTCGCTAACGTCTGTACTGGAGAACGCAATGGCGATCTATCGTGTTCAGCGATAAAAGCAGATTCTACTTGGTAGCCTCCGATGGCCGTATGCGTGTTTGCAGATGCACAGGTGAGCATCTCCGCCCTTCTTGCATCCGCCAGCGACACACAGGGCATACACCTGGTCTCCTGGTGTGGGGAGCGATCAGCTATCACTCCCGTACACAACTATTGTTTGTACCGGGTACGTTAAACAGCACCTCCTACATCAAGAACCTCATTCAGCCCGTTGTTGTGCCATTTGTAAGGTCGGTCCATCGTGGTGTTTTCCAGCAAGATAACGCACGCCCACACACGGCACGTGCAACGCAACATGCACTTCAGGGTGTGAGACAACTTCCATGACCTGCACCTTCACCGGATTTGTCCCCCATTGAGCACGTGTGGGTTTGTATAGGACAACGACTTATCCGGTCTCCACGGCCAGCCACGACCATTCCCGATTTACGCGTCCAGGTTGAGGATGCTTGGAACTCAATACCCGAAACTTACGTCCAACACCTGTACGACAGATTCCATGCCAGAATTGCACACTGTGACGCAGTTCATTGGGGTTCAACTTCGTACTAACCATGTTACATGGAAATGTTAATTTTCAGTTAACCAGTAAATACAGCTGTATTTTGCCATAATGTTTTGATCACGTTATGCTCTGTATTCCGTTATTATGCTGTATAAATTTCGTTGGTATCAAACGTCTCCTTCTTGGTGTTCTTTTTTTACTTTCCGCCAGTGTAAAACGGAAATAAAAACGGGTCGAAATAGGGTCAGGAACACATTGACCCGACCCGTTTTAACTGCAAGGTATTCTCGATCCAGTGACCCGTTTTACCTGCAAGTTATTCTCGATCCAATGACCCGTTTTACCTGCAAGTTATTCTCGATTCAGTGACCCGTTTTACCTGCAAGTTATTCTCGATCCAGTGACCCATTTCCATCTCTGCTAACGTTTGCTTTCCTTGCAGTTCCAAACTTCAACAAAAAGCGCCATCTAGTTTCTTAAACGAAAATATACGGATCCAGACATCAGAAAACAGGTGGAAAAACTGCGAACGTATGTAATATTTACGGCTCTTGGGCTTAATGAAAGACTATAACAAAACGTATATATACGTCACAGGGACTTAAAGGGTTAATGAAGAAATGTTGCCAATTTCCCATGTGTTCAAATTATTTTTACAACCGTTGTATATTTGCAAGTTGAAACACTCTATTTGGAGGACACCTGTCAAAGTAAAAGAAATATTTCCTGCTAAAAGAATTTCATTTGCTGGAGTAAGCTGTCGAAGCACGATACCATAGGACATAGATGCCTTCGTTTAAATACTTTAAAAAGTTAATAATTAAAATACACTATATTGACAAAAGTCAACGGACACCCTTTCAAAAGCAAATGAACGGATCCGCTGCGTTCTTAAGATACACGGTAAAACTGCAAACGGTATAAAAACAACCTGCCACGATGATATCGGACTGTGAGGTTAAGTGAAAATGTCGCTGCAGGAGAGAACTGGCTTTGAGAAAGGAAAGTTTGTTGATGTTATATTAGTGGGTTGTCCATAAGAGAAACCGAGAGGCGTTTAAACATACCTAAGTCAACTATTTTGGATGTCCTGAATAAGTAGAAGACACATGGAGTGCCCGAAACAGCAAAACGTACCGGCAGACCAAAGAAAATCAGTGATAGAGGACGTCGAAACCTCAGGAGTGTCGTTACAGCTAATTGACGGAGCACTCCACAAGACCTCAGTGTACAGGTGAGTACAAACCTCGGTATGTACACGTACCATTCGCAGAGAACTTCATTCCATGGGTTACCGTGGTCGTGCGGCTGCGCATAAGCCTTTCATCTTTACTCGGAATGCTACTCGTCGTTTAGCATGGTGTAAAGAACATTTATCGTGGACCGTAGATCAATGGAAACGGGTCCTATGGACTGATGACTCCAGATACACGATCCATCAGTCTGATGGCAGTGTGTGGGTATAGCGGCTGCCGGGGAAACGCTATTTACCACAGTGTACTGGTCAAGTTTGGAGCTGGCAGTGTACTCGTGTGGGGATGTTTCTCGTGGTATGGTACCGGCCCATTGGTTATCGTGGACAAACCTGTTAACCAGCACATCTACCTTGATATTCTGTGCTATTATGCCCTACCAACTTCGTATTTACCACAGTGTACTGTTCTAGTTTGGAGCTGGCAGTGTATTCGTGTGGGAGTGCTTTTCGTGGTATGGTACCGGCCCATTGGTTATCGTAGACAAACCTGTTAACCAGCACATCTACCTTGATATTCTGTACTATTATGCCCTACCAACTTTGTGGCAATACTATTGAACCAAGCCTTGTTGGTACCAGCAAGATAACGCACCGAGCCATAAAGCAAGGACTGTTACGGTGTGGTTTGACGATAATTCCGGATGGTGTGTGGACTGGCCAGCCCAGAGCCCTGATATTATTCCCAATGAGCACTTATGGTGTGAATTAGAACGCCTCATGGGAAGTTTGGAACTAATGCCTACTACTAATCAACAGTTAGCAACAACATTATGTACTGAATGGAAGCGCATAGTGTTCCAAAGCCTTGTCGAACGCACGTCTGGAAGGATCAGTGCATGCATTAAGGCCAAAGGTGAACCGACACCGTGCATGTCAATAAATGTTATGTTGTATTTCTCTTCTAGGTGTCGGGTGACGTTTGTCAATATAGTGTATATACAAGACTAAAAAACACTGGCAATCTGTCAAGACGGTCATTTCTTCACAACGATGTCCAGGGTAAACAATATTCACTCTATTGTAGTTCTGCAATAAACTTCATTGATAGTAGCTACATTGAAAGAAATATATTTCTTCATCTAGAACAATTTGCTTTCCTGTGTGTTACCCATCTTTCTACTTGACATTAAATCTTTGAAAGAAACGCCTAAAACTTCAGACATTTCGCTAGGTATTCATTAATTTTAAGTTCACACGAAACGAAAGAAAAGATGTCATTTAAATTGGGAAGTAAAGTCTGTCCATCCTTTCAGGAATGTGTTCGACCGGAAGCCGCCCGTGTTGTAAATGATGATGAGCACGCATCAGTGCAGGGAGTTCTTTTGATGGCAGTCTCCTTATTTTGGAGCGCATCAAAGTCACTTTGCTTTTTTAACCCACTCCGTCATCGACTTGACACTGCTTTAAAGCACAGCAATTTACTTTCTCGAAATCTTCACATGTCTTTGCCGAGAAAGTGAATGGCTCAGGAAAAACTAACTAGTGCTTGAAAGAACATCATCTTTGCACGCATGAATGGAATTTATGACCTCCTGAGATCAAATTCAAGTGCCTTTAAATTTAATCACAAGTACAGAGCATCCCACAAAGGTGTAACCAATTTAACATAATCATAATAGGTTTAATATACACTGAAGAGCAATTGAAATACAGATACCTGTCTAGTAACGTGTAGCACCACCTTTCGCCCTGATGACGGCGGCGATTCGTCTCGGCACGATCTCGACAAGACACCGGAAGCGTTGTGAAGCCATAGGGATCCACGACCCCTGAAAAAGCTCACACAGTTCACGAAGATTTCATGGAGGGGGGTCATCTCTCTCGATGGCATCCCAGATGTGCTCGATGGCATTGAGGTCAGGTGACCTAGCTGGCCAAGGAAGCGTAGTCACGTCGGTGGAGTGTTCATCCAACCATTCGGATACAATTCGGAAGCTGCATTGTCATGTTGCAGGATGAGGTCCCCAGTGGGATGTTGAAGCCGCACAAAACGGAAGCAAACGGCCATCCAGGACATCCCGGTAACGTTCACCTGTGAAGGACGATGTCACACGTACTAGATGTCCCATTTCAGTCCACGTAAACAGTCCCTAGACAAGAACGCCACCCCCACCAGCTTGAAGAGTACCCTGCTGGCAAGAAGGATCCATCGCTTCATGTGGTTTGCGCCGTACTCGTATCCTGCCATCCGCATGTACCAACGTGAATCTCGACTCATCAGTATAGGCAACATTTTTCCACATGTGTAGGGTCCTGTGGCGATGTTCCCGCATCCATGATAATCTTTGCACCCTGTGATGTGCGGTCACCAGCGGTACCCTCGTGGGACGATGGCTTCTGTACCCCATAGCGAGGAGATGGTTCTGGATGGTGTGGCTGCTTACACGTTTTTGTGCACCAGCGCTAAAATGCCGAGTGATTTCTTGCACTGTAGCCCGTCTATCCGCTGTTACAATGCGAGCTAGCTGACGATGACCCCGCTCATCCACACGCTGTTTTCCACGGCAGTTGGCCCTTGCGGGGTTGGTTTTTCTAGGATTCGATGTACTCACGTTGCACCCGTGGCACAGTGACTCGTGAAAATCCCAGTGCCTGCACGACTTCCGACATGGAGTGACTCATTCTTCGGTCCCCGACAATTCGCCCACGATCAAATGCGCTTAGATCGTTCGTCTTACCCATACCGCGTCCGACTCTTACTGATTCCCGTCGCATCACTCCTTATATTGTCGGATCGCTGCATACGTCATGTCGTTTCCGTTTACAGGGCCACCCACAGCGCCACATTTGCATAACGCCAGCTATCTCTAATTCAATTACTCTTCAGTGTAAATGATCTCAATACACTACTTGTGTTAATTGACAGAATAGATCATGAAGTTTTGTTGACATTCGACATGAACACCATTTGTCACCCGAACAATATCTAAACGGTATTCAATCATGTTCGTTGGAGAACGTCCGTATTAACTTTCTGCAGTGCGTGTGTAATCCCCCTCTTTAAGTCTTCAATGTCTTCTAAAGGTGTGCTGTAAACCTCACCCTTGATGAATCCCTATAAAAAAAGTCACAGGGTGTTAAGTCCGGCGAACGTGGGGGAGATGCAATAGGACCGCCAGACCTAATCCATCGATTGGAAAATTTGGCATCCAGAGAGCTCTTCACAATCAAAGCCCAATGAGGTGGCGCACCATCTTGTTAGAAAATTCCCGGATTTGCAAATTCATCCAACTGGGGATACACAAACTGCTCAGTCATTTCCAGGTAATTATCAGCTCTCATGGTCGCTTCGTGAAATAAAAAGGGTCCAATAACACAGTCGACCATTATGCTACACCGAACATTCACTTTGGGCATGTTCATGTTCCATTGTGCAATGCGGGTGTTCACTTCCTTAGATTCTCACATTCTGTTTAATAACCTTTTCAGAAACATAGAAATTGCACAAGGTGCGCTCATCCGAGCGCACAGATCAGGAAAGATTCAGTACTTGTAATGTTCTCAAACATCTCTCAGCTAACTGTTTACGTTTCACGTGATCATCTGGGGTTATGTGATGGGTTATATGCAGGGCCGGATGAAGCTCTTGCGGGGCCCTGAGCGAAATTTCATCGCGTGGCCCAGAGTAAAATTTCATTGTGGACACTAAAAAATAAATCTCATATTTTAATAAAGTCATTTCTGAAAATTATCATTCGTGAGGAAGACACACGAACACTACCGTAATGACAAAATGATTATCTCAAAGAAGTATTTGCTTTCAGCTCAAGAAAATGACCATAATACGGACTGAAAGTTCAGAAAGAGAGAGAGAGAGAGAGAGAGAGAGAGAGAGAGAGAGAGAGAGAGAGATGATCAGAAAGAGAAATAGACAGAGGAGGGAAGAGAGAGGAAGACAGAGAGACAGAGAGAGAGAGAAAGTGAGAAAGAAAGGGGGAGAGAGAAAGAGAAAGAGAGAGAAAGACAGAAAGAGAAAGAGAAATAGAGAGTGTAGGGAAGAGAGAGAGAGAGAAAGAGAGAGAGAGAGAGAGAGAGAGAGAGAGAGAGAGATGATGAGAAAGAGAAATAGACAGAGGAGGGAAGAGAGAGGAAGACAGAGAGACAGAGAGAGAGAGAAAGTGAGAAGGAAAGGGGGAGAGAGAAAGAGAGAGAGAAAGACAGAAAGAGAAAGAGAAATAGAGAGTGTAGGGAACAGAGAGAGGAAGAGAAAGAGAGAGAGAGAGAGAGAGAGATGATGAGAAAGAGAAATAGACAGAGGAGGGAAGAGAGAGGAAGACAGAGAGACACAGAGAGAGAGAAAGTGAGAAAGAAAGGGGGAGAGAGAAAGAGAGAGAGAGAGAAAGACAGAAAGAGAAAGAGAAATAGAGAGTGTAGGGAAGAGAGAGGAAGACAGAGAGACAGAGAGAGAGAGAAAGTGAGAAAGAAAGGGGGAGAGAGAAAGAGAGAGAGAGAGAAAGACAGAAAGAGAAAGAGAAATAGAGAGTGTAGGGAAGAGAGAGAGAGGAAGAGAAAGAGAGAGAGAGAGAGAGAGAGAGAGAGAGAGAGAGAGGAAGAGAAAGAGGAAGAGAAAGAGAGAGAGAGACAGAGACAGAGAGAGAGAGAGAGAGAAAAGTAAAAAGTGTTAAAATCTACTCTTTTCTTTCCCGGAAGAAGAGGCTTAGGTTGCGTTGTGACTCTTATAACAGAGAAAAGAGAAAGACAGAAAGAAAGATAGAGAAAAAAGAGAAAAAAAGAGGGAGAGAGATAGATAAAGAGAGAAAGATAGAGAGAAAGAGAAAGTAAAAAGTGTTAAAATCTACTCTTTTCTTTCTCGGAAGAAGAGGTTTAGGTTGAGTTGTGACTCTTATAACAGCTCTTTCACAAAATGATGAAAAATCACCTGCTTAGCGAATATTTTTGTATAGGAAGCATATAAGGATCCCTCTAAAATAAATTGGTATAAACATTTTTTCCCCTGATACATGTTTAGTCATTGACCTTTTAATGCACAGTGGAGTAACTGACAAATTAGAGACATTCTAAACTTTCATACGCCTTCATATATGAAAGTTGCCTTTCTTTTTTTTTTTTTTTTTTTCAATTTCTTGTAATGTTGATAAAGTGGCCTCCATGTGTAGTCCGAAAGTAACTTGGATGTTGTTCTTTTTATTTCCTTAAATTTAAGTATCAGGGTTTTTTTTTTTTTTTTTTTTTTTTGATTGGATTTTTAACGACCACCGTGAGCAACTCAATGGGCTATAAGCAGTCGCCCGTCCCTAAGTTAGGGTCACTGGTTCCAGGGAAGGGAGAGCACCAGTGCCGTAAGACAAACACAACATCCATGCCTCACCGGGATTCGAACCCGGACCCCGTTCGGACGAATGATCAGAGGCCATCGCTTAGACCACTGCGCCACCGGGGCGGCGTATCAGGTTTTTACACAAATTGTTGGATATGTAAAAGTAGGGTACCACAAAATGATGAAATTTAATTTGCTATTTCATGAATTCGGAAAAGATTAAGGTGGTTACAAAAATCATTTCGGATCTGCAAATCTCAGGGTCCGTACGACGAACAGGGGGTTAACGTATTAAAAAATGGGGAGATTGGAAACAAACAAAAAACTTCAAAAATATATTTTTAAGGTCCTTGTGCCCCAATAGTTACAAAAAAAAATGTAGTTAAATTTTTTTTACTCAAAATTATTTAGTTTGCTAAAATGCGGGGGCCTCTGCCCTGCTGCCCCTATGGTCCAGCCGGCACTGGTTATATGCTGTTTATACATGTGCATTTGCAATCTATGACGTCAAAATCTGTACACTGACGACTTGGGAATGGCCAGCTGTCGTGCTGTTTGTCTGATTGACTTTCGAGAGCTACCAGTGAATGTTTATCTCACAACCTCCTCCCTTTCCGGAACCAGCGATGATAGTGCAGGGCTTTTCTTTGTAAGAACGCTACCAGTGTCCTTGAATGAATTGTACCACTTTCTAATGCTGTTAGGCGCTGGCGGTTCGCTCCCATATTTTGTTCTGAAAATACGTTGAAGTTACATTTTTGATCGGGTTTCAATAAACCACTCCAGAATGTGTGCTTTCGTCGCAAAATCCATTGGGTACACTTCTAGAAAATTTTAGGATATTCCCTACCACCTGCATACAAGAAATAGAATGCTGATATTAGATCTGTATACATAGTTATCATCATTCAAAATTGGTTACACCTTTTTGTGACACCCTGTACATTCGTCTTGAAGCTACTATTTGTCGACATTTGTTAACTAAGCACACCGGACAAAATATAAGCACCTCTAAGAGAAAGTACAGTTGGAAGTTACCGGTTCCACAGACAGCGCCGCGATAGCACTGTTGGGAGATAAATACACTATCTACCAACAAATAATTGGACACCTGTGATTGCAAAGGAAAACGAAGTTTATTCACCTTCAATAGTTGGTGGAGCCTCCACGAGTGGCGATTACAGCTGCCACCCTCCAGGGCATACTCTCAACCAGGCTTTGTACGACGGCTAGCGGTATCTTCTTCCACTCGGCTTGGAGAATACAGGTCAGTTCTTTCACCGATTTCGGACGGTGGGGGCGCCCCTTAAGTCGACGCTCCAACTCGTCCAAGAGGTGCTCCATAGGGTTTAGGCCTGGGCTCTGCGCAGGCCAGTCCATTCGATTAACCACATTGTCACCATACCAAGCCATGGTGGACCTCGCAAAATGACAGGTGGCATTGTCATCCTGAAAGTAACATGGGTCCACCCCGTAAAACTGCCACAACGTAGGAAGCGCATGGTCATCCAAAACGGTGCAGTAGGTCTCGGCGTTGAGTTTACCAGGAATTGCGACTAAGGGTCCCGTGCCATACCAGGAAAAACACCCCAATAGCATAATTCCACCGCCGCCGAACTTCACAGTTGGCATAATACATTCCGGCAGGAGGCGTTCTCCAGGCAGACGCCAAATCCAGACCCTGCCATCCGAACGGTAGAGGGTGAATTTTGATTCATCTCTCCCTGTTTCCACTGTTCAACGGTCCACTGTCGACGTTCTTTGTACCACGTTAGCCGAGCAGCGCTATTGGACTTGGTGATCAAAGGCTTGTGGGCGGCAGCACGTCCATGATAACCGAACAGATGGGCTTCCTTACGGATGCTATCCATCGAAAGATCACTCCCGGATGCCTGTTGAAACTCCTCGCGGATGTGGTCCATCGATTTCGGGAGATTCTTCAGAATTTTTGTGGCCAGCACCCGTCGGTCTCTAACTCTCAGTTTTGTGGGTCTGCCGGGTCGGGGCACATTCCGACAGTCACCTCTCATCTTCCACTTGCCAATCAGGTAGGCCACTGTCGATTTTGTGTACTTCAACTCGCTGGATATGTCATCGGCCATTTCTGTGATACCCGACGATTACACCTTTCTCGAAATCCGAGAGCTCCGAACTGCGTGGCATCTTGCATGCGACTGGTTGCGTTGTTGTTTCCCACACGATATTTAACGGCGGCGGCCGTGACGCGTATCAGGACCGCAGATATCGTCGATTTAAGGGGTGTCCAATTACTTGTTGGTAGATAGTGTAGCACTCATGTGGTCAACAGGAACATTTCTGTCTCGTGCAGTTGTGAAGAGCAACGTCTGTGTTGAATTTAGTCTGCAATATGGGTCGTAAAATAGACTTTACTCATAATCCACTGAAACGAAGAGACCCTGAAACGATTTAGTCATGTGACCAAGAAGGTCTTAACTTCCATGCTCTGAACTGCAGGTGAAATCCATTCGTATGTTCGTTGTTTATATTTTATTATTTTGATTTATTATTGTGATCTTCTTTAAAAAGAAAAACAAATTAAAACTCTTAATAACACATAACGTTCATTTACTACTACAACAAGAAAATGTTAGAGCGGTTTCTGTTTTTTTTTTAAAAGGATTATTTACTTTTACCTGCTGGTTCCTTCTGTTACTGATATATAAAATTCCTTTTCTGTCTTAAGTAATATAACGTGCAAAGTTTAGTTATTTATATATACATTGAAAAAAGGATGCGTTACTCTTATGGTTTGTTGGTAAAGCTATCTCAGTTGTTTAACGGTATATCATTTCGGTAAGATATATACACCTTATGGAAACGTTTTTTGCCCTGCTTTTGTTTTACTTAGTGGTAGATTTACTATGTGCAATAAGTTCAAACGACAAGAGTCCGCCTTTCCAAAAAATAACTACAGTAAAAAAACGCTGAAAATATGTTCACGTCAAGCAAAAAGTATACAAAAAGTACTTAAGTTTTCTTCCTTGAGTAATCCATGAATAAGGAACACACTTACACCGCACGCCGGTAATGTTAAAATTACAGGTATAGGCCGAAACCAAAAATACTGACGCAGGAACTTCGGCAATGGCGGCGAAGCAAAGTCCTTTAATAAAAATAGATGGAAATTGAAAAAGGTTCCGCAAAAATCCAACAGGGAGTTCAACACGAGCGAAACAAAAATTGTAAACAAGCCGCCATTTTGGAATCGATGCAGACATATGCCTTCAAAAACATTAAAATATTCGCACTTCGCGCCACAACTTTTTAAGCAATTTGTAAACAAAACAACAGCAGATTTCTTTAATTTTTTGCGGGGAATTTCAAAGTTCCATCAGCTGGAATTCTAAGCGAAAACTTCGCAAATACTTTGTCAGTTTCATTGAAACATTAGAATTTCTTTCATTTTTTATAAAACTTTCAAAGTAATTCGTGAACTAAATATTAGCACATTCTATACATATTGCAACACAATCTTCGAATCAGCTCACGTTTTATGAAATTCTCCACCTATTCTGTCGGCCCATCAGCACATTACTGATAGCTGAGACGACGCACACACTGTAGTGAGATTAAAAGCTGGGACTAACTTGGTCACATGACCTCCGTGGCAGCCGTTCGTTTCAGGGCCTCTTGTTTACGCTTTCCAACCGTAGGTTGAAGAAGCGTATATTCTCCAGCTTTGTCCGTCCGTCTGTTCGTCTGTCTGTCGGCAGGATTACTCGCGCAAAAATAGTTCGATTTCAATGAAATTTTAGTATGTGGTAGGGCACCACCTGGGGATGAACCCTATTGGATATGGACGAAATAGGGTCAAAGGTCAGGACATAGCAGCGGGATCCACTCTATTACCTTTATGCGTCCTAACTTGCGTAAATATGGTTCGATGTCGATGATCTTTTTATATGTGGTAGGGGACCACTTGGGAAGGAACCCTATTCAAAATGGGTGAAGTGGGGTTAAAGGTCAAGACATAAGAGCGGGATTCATTCCATTGCCCTTATGCGTCATAACTTGCGTAAATATCGTTCGATTTCGATGAAATTGTAGTATGCTGTAGGGGACCACCTGGGGACGAACCCTATTGAAAATGGACGAAATAGGGTCACAGGTCAGTACATAGGATCGGGATCCATTCCATCGCCCATCCCATACTATTAAAGGAGGAGTTCTTGTATGTATGTAAATTTTATTTTGAAAACGGCTTTAAGGTTTTTGACGAAAGTCGTTAACCTACCGTTTTCTGGTACTAGAAATCGATTTAACTTGATCTCGACTTTAGGAAAATTCGTTTAGTGGGTAAAGTAACCACTCCGAATTATAGCGTTTTTAGTGTCATGGCGTCGTCCCATTAATGTTATCTATGCTTAGAAATCATATGACGTCACAATCTCGCGTTTGAGAATGTTGGCGCGGGGTCACGCCATCTGTCTCATTACGTCACGCGTTGTGTGTGGATCCTATTAAAATTTTATGGCCACCCCGGTGGCGCAGTGGTCTAAGCGATGGCATCTGATCATTCGTCCGAACGGGGTCTGGGTTCGACTCCCGGTGAGGCATGGATGTTGTTCTTGTCTTACGGCACTGGTTCTCTCCCTTCCCTGGAACCAGTGATCCTAAATTAGAGACGGGCGACTGCTTATAGCCCATTGAGTTACTCACGGTGGTCGTTAAACCTCCAAAAAAAAAATCATGACGTCACTCTTGCGAGCAGATGGTCGCGATTCCGCACGATACCTCGCGTAAAAATTGTTCGATTTCGATGAAATTTTGGTATGTGGTAGGGGAACACCTGGGAAGGAACCCTATTGAAAGTGAACGAAATGGAGTCAAAGGTGAGGACATTGGAGCGGGATCCATTCCACTGCTTTTATGCGTCATAACTAACGTAAAAAAGGTTCGATTTCTATGAAATTTTAGTATGTGGTAGGGGACCATCTGGGGACATACCCTATTGAAAATTGGCGAAATGGGGTCAAAGGTCAGGACATATAAGAGAAATCACTTCCATCGCCATTATGCGTCATATCTTACGTAAATATGCTTCAATTTGGATGAAATGTTAGTATGCTGTAGGGGCCCGCATGGGGACGAATCCTATTGAAAATGGGCAAAATGGGGTCAAAGGTTAGGACACAGGAGCGGGATCTATTCCATTGCCATTATGCATCATAACTTATGTAAAAACGCTTCGATTACGACAAACCTTTATCATGTTATTTCGGAGGTATATTGAACTGGTTCTGTTGAATATCATCGAAATGGGGTCAAAGGTCAGGACACAGGACCGAGGTTTATGCCACAGCCATTATCCTCACAACTTGAGTAATGATTTCTGGTATGTTGGAAAGCGTATTATATTCAATGCATTGCATGATTTTACTAACTTGTGTTTTACTTAGTTCTAGATTTATTATGTGCAATAAGTTCAAACGACAAAAGTCCGCCTTTCCAAAAAATAACGACAGTAAGAAAAGAACTCTGCAAATATGTTCACGTCAAGCAAAAGAAATACAAAAAGTACTTAAGTTTTCTTCCTTGAGTAATCCATGAATAAGGAACACACTGACACCGCACACCGGTAATGTTAACATTACAGGTATAGGCCGAAACCAAAAATACTGACGCAGGAACTTCGGCAATGGCGGCGGAGCAAAGTCCTTTAATAAAAATAGAAGGAAATTGAGAAAAGTTCCGCAAATATTTAACAGGGAGTTCAACACGAGCGAAACGAAAAATTGTAAACAAGCCGCCATTTCGGAATCGATGCATACATATGCCATCGAAAACATTAAAATATTCGCATTTGGTGTCACAACTTTTTAAGTAATTTGTCAACAAAACAACAGCAGGTTTAATTTATTTTGAGCGCAAATTTCAAAGTTTCCATCAGCTGGAATTCTAAGCGAAAACTTCGCAAATACTTTTTCAGTTTCGTTGAAACATTAGAATTTCCTCCATTTTGTGTAAAACTTTCAAAGTAATTTGTGAACTAAATATTAGCACATTCGATACATATTGCAACACAATCTTCGAATCAGCTCACGTTTTATGAAATTCTCCCGCTATTCTGTCGGCCCATCATCAGCACATTACTGATAGCTGAGAAGACGCACACACGGCAGTGAGATTAAGAGCTGGGACTAAGTTGGTCACATGACCTCAGTGGCAGCGGTTCGTTTCAGGGCCTCTTGTTTCCACTGGATTATGAACTTTACTGAGTGGACAAAATGAGTCATCGCGTTTGGCTGTGACCTCGGACACAAAGTGTATGACGTCGCCCAATTGTTTGGTGTGTCGAAGCGTACTCTCCAGCGGTTCAAGAAACAATAGTGTAGTCCTCAGTTAACTGAAAATCGGTGACGTAACTTTGACTGGAAAGCGATTCTGACCAACAGTGACCATTGCCATGTTTCACGCCTATAGTAACTGCAAATCCAGTTCAAACCAGACAACAATTGCTCCAAACAATCAGTGAAAGTCTACTATAACAAATTTCGGAAAGGACTTTGCGACGACAACTGCATGCTATTATGGATATTGGTATCTGACCGAAGAAAGAAGTTTTTCAATCGGGTTTTTAATTCCTTAGATATTGTTGTAAACGGAATCGTGAACTTACACACTCTGCTTGCAGACGTGTTCGTTAAGAAAAATTTAAATTTATGTGAGAAACATTTCGCAGCAGAAACGCTCTCCAACAAAGAAAGAATGTTTCAAATCGGACTCTTAGAACCAGATATATCGACAAATCCTAATATATAATTTTCTAGATCCTCCTTTTTGCCGCCACGGTGGCACAGTGGTCTAAGCGATGGCCTCTGATCATTCGTCCGAAAGGGGTCCGGGTTCGAATCCCGGTGAGGCATGGATGTTGTGTTTGTCTTGCGGCACTGGCTCTCTCCCTTCCCTGGAACCAGTGGCCCTAAATTAGGGACGGGCGACTGCTTATAGCCCATTGAGTTGCTCACGGTGGTCGTTAAACCTTCAAAAAAAAAAAAAAAAATCTCAGCTGTCCACTCTCCCTCTAGCGGCGAAAGGAAGAATGACTATAGTACGCATAACATTATTAGCTGCTGTTAGACCGTTGCCTAGGTTCCGGGTATTTTTGCATTCATTCTGGAAGTAGAGAATAGTATAATGGAGAATTCGGTGAAAAAGAACAATTCATATTGTTGCGTCCCGCAGTGTTGTTCCCAAGGTTACAGCTATGTTTTTCACAAGTTAGTACAAACGCTTGTGTCTTGCACTTGAAATCCTTCCAGTGAAATACTACTAACTTAGTTACTGTTTGAATAAATAATGAACAAGACATGATTTTATTGCATAGTAATAATTTAAAATTCCGTATTTCTACATGCTCTTGAAAACAAGTAATTGCTGTTATCGATATAACTTTAAACTCCATTAAGGAACAAGATTTGCAATGTTCTGTCAACAGTCATCAGTTCAAAAACACTGAGAACAGAATGATGATCAACAATTACCAGTTCAAAAACACTGTTTTAGGAACAGAATGTTCAAAAATTACAAATTTGTTATTGTTGACAGAGTATTGAAAATTAATCCCGGAAATCGTCGAGTGAAACGAAATGTCGGTAAATGTGTAAATTAGCGTTCTAAATTATTTCGTCGGAAAAGTATTAGTACCTGGAAGAAGTGCGACGTACAGATTTCAGAGTATGGAAAATAATGGCAAACGGTGCAGAAATTTCATACTTTAAATGTGTTTTAAATATTTTTTTCGTAATATTTTCCTGTAAGTGCGATGGTGTTACGACACGCCGCGGTAAGCCTAACGCATCGTTCCCGCACGATGTCATGCGTTGCTCCGTTAAAAATGAAGTTCGTTGCTGCACCGAAATGACGGGCGAAAGAGTACAAGAAAGAGCGGTTATGTTGTTGGCAGGAGAGCGATAAATGTTGTAGTGATACGCTACAGAAAATAGGTCCAGACTATCCACCCTTTATTTTGTTGTCTCTGTACGTTGTTGGCACCGGAAAAACGTCTTTGATTTGCAAAAGATACGTATCAGTGAAATAGAAACTGACCTGCGAAGAAAGTATTGACAGGAGAACCAAAAGTACAGTGGCACAGCAAACGCTTGACATTGTCGTGGTAGCGATGCGTTAGGCCTACCGCAGCGTCTCTTCACAGCATCGTACCAGGTAAATATTACGATACAAATGTTTAAAATACATTTAAAACATGAAATTTCTGCACCATTTGCCCTTAATTTCCATAATCTCAAATCTGTACGTCGCACTTTATTCAGATACTAACATTTTACGGACGAAGTAATTTAGGACGCTAATCTACACATTTACCGAAATGTTACCCCTGCCGGTATTACTATATCACTTGTCTGAAAATGTAAAAATAAAAATTACCTGTTACAGTAAAGCATTACTGCTACACAGTGCTTACGCGTTCCACTTCTGCCTGCTTTACAAGTGCACTCAAAACACTACAGAAATTTCACAATTATTTCTGTCTAAAACACCGTTGATCGAATGAGGCGACGACGTTACTGCGGTGGATTGAATGCAATGCGAAACTATATGGATTTCTTTCCTATCTTCCTTCTTAATTGCATATGAAATTATATGACCTGCATTAAGAATCTCTTCCTCTGCTTTGATGCATCGTAAATTTTTTGTAGCGTCCAGAAATTTCAGTATCTCAAGGACTGAGAGTGTTAAACCGCCATTCCTACATGCGACTTCACGGGAACACGTGTTACTTTTTTAACGTAAACAAACTTTTTTTAGTAACACGTGTTACTAAAGGAAACATTTGGGATGACAGAAGGCGATTCGGCCAACACAAAATGCATTGCAATAGGCTTGAAAGCCATCAGCTTTCTCACCCTTTGACGACCGTCTCTCGCGGTTATAGGCTTCACGCAAAGTGGTACTGCTTCGTTAACAAGGGCATCTCCAGATATCTTATTCTAACCTCCTTGCTCTTTAGAGATACGAAAATTTAATCAGAAATTTTGGTTCACTACCGAACCGGTGTTTAGCAGTCTGTATGTGGCATCGTTAAGAGTACGACGATTTGACGACGTCAAGACAAAAATAGTTCACGGAAAAGAACAGAGGAAATTGATACAGGGTTCACACCGGGGGCGGTTCGTCATTAGGGGCCAGAGGGGCCGAGCCCCACCTAAAAATTTCTATTTTTAGAATTTTTTTTTATTTTTTTTGCCCTGATTCTTATTCTCTCTCTTAACTACATGGTGATAAACATTTCCCTTCAAAAACCATTACCTAAGGGAAAAGTTTCCTTCAAAAACGAAAAACTATTCCCTGAGGAAAGAGATGATGTTCAGAGTGTGAGGTTATTGGGACCAGCTCCAACTGGCCCCAGTAACATCACTACGCAAGCGAAGAGGAGACGATTTCCTCCCAGTCTCATTCAGTATGATGACCTACATACGACACTGCCTTAACGCGTGTGCAAAAACAAACTATGGGGCCAGATCTATCTGGCCCCGCGCTAATTTGATTGGCCGTGAGAGTATCCATTTCCTTAACGCCGTGGTAGGAAAGGTCTGTTAGTTGTTTTTTCTGTGTGTGTCTCTCTCGGTGATGTGTTGTTCCTTTGTGTCGTGACTTTTTTGCTTGTCGATTATAATGAATGGAGTGGATATTTTGTTAAAATATCCGTTCTTTGCTTTAAATCTGGAAGAAAAGCTTCACTTAAAAAACTCAGTGCTTATCACCCCAAGAATTTTTAGTTTGAGCTTCACTTAAAAAAACACAGTGCTCATTATCCCAAGAATTTGAGTCAAAAAGCTTCACTTAAAAAAACTTGGTGCTCATCAGCCCAAGAATTTGAGTTTCCAAGAGTATGAAGTTTACAAAGCGCTTTGCAGAACTAATTTCAGTTTTAACTGACAGGATTTTCTATGTTAAAAATAAATAAATAAATGAGAAAACCTGTAAGTATAATTTGCACATGAGTACATATATGTTTTTAGGTTTCACAAGTTCTTTAAAAAAAAGGTTAAACCTTTCTAATAATGCAAATAGTAGTATTGTACTCATTCTATATGGAACGAAATTCACGAAACATTCTCTCCTTGCATATATTTGGAGTTATTATTTTTTCACTACATTTTTTATGCTGTGAATCCTGTGATTATTCCTCAGTTGAGAAATCTGAAGAAACACAAAACACAGCTAACATAAATTAATGCTCATATGTTTTAAGATAAAAATTTTATTTGGGGAATTTAATCATTTTTCTGTTAATAATTATGCATTCTATTCTGAGGTAATTTCTTTCGTGTTCAATACAATAGTTGACACATTCCTGCCTCATTTGAGCATTATTGTGAGTCAAGGGGGTAAACAGAGGCAGAGTAAAGGAATCTTGGGGGTAGGGTTATGGAATTTGGTAGGGTGGGGGGTCTGAATAGTTGGCCTAATAATGACAGTTTTTTTTTTCATTTCATTGTTTGACTTCGGCTACTGGCCCCCCTGTTTCAGTTGCCACGAGCCGCCACTGGTTTACACTCAGTGTATACGAAAAATGTTGTGTACCAGGAAGTGTTGACGAAATAGGGTCTAAAGGTTTTATACAAAACACATAACAAACAGACAGTCCGTCGTGTCAAATTCCATGAGTGACTGCTCCGGAAATTTTCAGAAAGCTGTGAGCCAACGTCGCCATCTATTGACGTGGAACTCAAACACACAATAAATAATGTCAATAAGTTCTGTATCATAAATGTTATTTTTTCCTTATAGACGGGCTTTCACCTAGTATAAGATATGAATCTACGCTCCCTGGCGCTAAAAACATGCATTATTTTAAGAAGCAAGTATTCTCAAATGGTTTTCTGATGTGAACGGTATCGGTTCAGGAAAAAACATTTTCAGTCGAGTTTTCAGCTCTACATCACAAGCAGAAATTAACATTTAGACTCCCTTGTTGCCAAACCATTATTCACCAAGTATCAGTAATTATATGAAAAGCATTTCCCATCAGAAGCTGTATGCGATACAGGAATAACTTTTCAAATCGCAGTTTTAGAAGCAGAAATATCAGGAAATCGCAATTTACCTTAACGTCCCTAGCCGAAAGTTTATGAACTATTTGAAAATATGAAACGAAAAACATTTCGCACAGGAAACGCTATCCAACAAAGGAGGAGATTTTAAAATCGGACTCTTTAGAAGTAGGGACACGTGATCCGATCAAAAAGTTCCGAGACTAGGCCGATAAACAACAAGTTAGTAAAATCATGCAATGTGTTGATTATGATACGCTTTCCAATATACCAGAAATTATTACTCAAGTTATGAGGATAATGGCTGTGGAATACATCTCGTTCCTGTGTCCTGACCTTTGACCCCATTTCGATGATATTCAACAGAACCGGTTCAGTACATCTCAAGAATAACATACTAAAGTTTTGTCGCAATAGAAGCAGTTTTACGCAAGTTATGAGAATAATGGCTGTGGAATAAATCTTGCTTTTGTGCAATGACCTTTGACCATTTCGTTGATATTCAACAGAACCGGTTCACTATACCTTCGGAACAACATGATAACGTTTTGTCGCAATCGAAGCATTTTTTGGTAAGTTATGATGCACAAGGGCAATGGAATGGATCCCACTCCAATGTCCTGACCTTTGACCCCATTTCGCCCATTTTCAACAGGGTGCGTGCCCAGGTGGTTCCCTACCACATATTAAAATTTCATCGAAATCGAACCATATTTACGCATGTTATGACGCATAAAGGCAATGGAATGGATTCCACTTTTACGCCCTGACCTCTGAGCCCATTTCGCCCATTTTCAATAGGATTTGTCCCCAGGTGGTTCCTTACCAAATACTAAAATTTCATCGAAATGGAACCATATTTACGCATGTTATAACGCATAAAAGCAATGAAATGGATCCAGCTTTTATGTCCTGACCTTTGACCCTATTCCACCCATTTTCAACAGCTTTCGTTCCCAGGTGGTGTCTTACCACAAGCCAAAATTTCATCGAAATCGAACCATTTTTACGCAAGTTATGACGCATAAGGGCAACGGAATAAATCCCGCTCTTATGCCCTGCTGACCTTTGTCCCCAATTTGCCAATTGTCAATAGGGTTCGTTCCCAGGTAGTTTCCTACCACATACTGAAATTTCATCGAAATCGAACCATATTTACGCAAGTTATGACGCATAAGGGCAATTGAATGGATCCTGCTCTTATGGCGTGACCTTTGACCCCACTTCACCCATTTTCAATAGGGTTCGTCCCTTGGTGGTCCCCTACCACATACTAAAATTTCATCGAAATCGAACCATTTTTACGCAAGTTATGACGCATAAGGGCAATTGAATGGATCCTGCTCTTGTGGCGTGACCTTTGATCCCACTTCACCCATTTTCAATAGGGTTCGTCCCCTGGTGGTCCCCTACCACATACTAAAATTTCGTCGAAATCGAACCGTTATTACGTGAGTTATCGTACCGACAGGCAGACGGACGGGCAGACAGACGGACGGACCGACAGCGGACGGAAAAAGCTAGAGCATATACGCTTCTTCAACCTACTGTTGGAAAGCATAATCAAAGCACTTTACTTAAGTCTCGCTATGATCTCCCTCAAAGTAGTCTTCTCGGGCAGCGATAAACCGCTGAGAGCGTTTTTCCTACTGTTGGAACGCTCCCTGGAAGTCCCGTTCGCGAAACGTGTCGAACACCGTCAGCGATTCGCGCTGTATCTCGTCCACGGCTTCAAAACGGTGACCTTTGAACTTGAGCTTTATCTTCGGGAACAGAAAGGACGCCAAATCCGGCGTGTAAGGCGGGTGAAGAAGGGTAGTCATGCTCTAGCGGCTGCAAAACTGGCGTGTTGCGAACGCTCTGTGAGCTGCTGTGTTGGCGTGATGGAGCAGGAAATCGCCTCTGCGCCACATTTTTAGGTCGTTTGCGGCGAATGTTCTCCCTAAGATGCGATAGAACATCGCAGTAAAAAAAGGCCGGTGACGG